>JAOXYD010130446.1:0-10982 GCA_028565735.1 Pinacopodium congolense | reverse complement strand
CAATTTTCAATCAAGTTATCTAAATTTTTCCTAAATGATTGTAATCCAATCAACCTGGTAATTAAGTAATCAATTCCCCATGGGATCAACACTTGGAGTTTTAAATTTTACTCTATTTTATTACTTTTGTGATAAGTGCACTTGCCTAAAAAATCCGTTGGTTTTCAAGTTAAATCATTTCAAAACACCCGTCATTTTTAAAGTCACCTAACCAACGCAACAATGGTTACTAAAAACACTCTTTTCATCAATACATCTTTTCATCTAACTAAATCTATGATATGATGACTAAGCCTTAAGTATATATGAACAGAATCATATATATGAAGACTATGATACATTTATATATTTTCAGATAATTGTTACAAAGTTATACCTAGCTTGAAGAGAAAGTGAGTGGACCACTACATAGCATATTTTGGTTAGGCTTACTATTTGGTTTCGCTTGAGTTAGCCAACCGTAAAGTCATTATTGCTTAAGCTACATAAGCGAAGGGAAGTAGATTCAAGAAAAAGTAATCCTTAAAGCTATAGCTATCATTTGAAAAATGGTTTCTCTGGTGTTATTCCAATTTTATGAAGATTGGAATGCCACTATGACATATGTTTTATCATAATGGTAAACGGAATGATTCCTTTAAAGTAATTTTGGACTTAGTTAAGGATGTGTTTAAAGTGAAGAAGGCTGATATTGTGGTTGACTTGAATGGTGGTAACTGTATACTAGATTTTCTGCATATGATTCAAGTGGACATGAGAATATGTTCATAATAAACTATGGATTAGATTGAGTACATGAAGAACCATATTTAAGGAATTTTATAGACCTTGAAACTTTTCCTTAATCATTAAATCATTAAAAAAATCATTAAGATGCCATATATTTAATCAAGCACGTAAATTGACAAACAACTTAAAATGACTTCAAATTCTTTCAAACTTTAACCTAATTAACATAAGTAATTTCCAAATATAAAATGAACATTCCCAAAGAAAATTGAATCAAATTTTAACCAAAATCAAAAAAAAAATTATCTACTAAGCACAATCATAAAACATAAATGTGAGATTTTATGCCTTGGTTGTGAGGTCATTCAATCTTTTTACGCTACGATGAATATTTTATTATGAACATCCTTTGTTACTTAATTGAATCACCTTACATCAGCTGGTTACTAACACCACTCTTTAACTTTGACCAATTGGTTCAAAGCTAGTAGAGTGAATGAAAACATGCTCATTTTTTACTTTTAAGCATACTTTTCTTTTATTTTTTTTTCATCCCTTTTGAATTTGATTTTTGATTAAAACAAGATATTAAAATGTCTAAAATCACTTTGAAAATACGCATTTTATACTTAGAAAATCATGATGATCATCAACTATCCATCATCCAAAATATGAAGAAGTTCAATATTAATAACATGATTAATTAAGGATATATCATATTAACTCACCAAAATAATTGAAATCGAAAGGAAAAATTCAATTATATACATCAAAATAAAAAAATCACAAGTTATAGATTATCTTGAAAAAAATGACAAAATGATAAACTTGTGGATAAAATATTTTTAAAATGAAACAATCATTCCCTCCCCCATACTTAAACTGAACATTGTCCTCAATATTCACAAAACCAAAAATAAACCACAAAATAGGGGATAAGGATATAGAAAGCACCTAGAATAATGATAAGGAACTTGAGTAATGCTCCATTAAAGTGAACATTGAAATCAGATCATTGCTTGCATCAACTAGAAATGATAAATCGAAAATGAATGAATTAGAAGAAAATAATGATAAAAGCATACTTCATATATAAATGAATAACGTCAAAGTACATCATGGAGTGAATACATCTAAAGAACTCAAAATAATAAGCAGTCAAAATACAACTGAAACACTAAAAGAAAACACAAAAGCTCGTGGTCTATGAACAAAATGTGTAATAAGAAACAATTAGGCATCAAGACTTGGGACATATATCTGTTGACGCTCCTCTATTTATACCAATCCCTAATCTATAGTATCCATCCTATGCTCCATCCCATCCATCTAAGAAATAATAACTAAGCCAACTTTCATATGACTCTCCATCTTCAAAATAATAGACATCTAATCACTAGAGGGCGGCTCAAAAGGTCAGATAGGAGGTACATACGCAAGAACATGATCATCTGGAGGTGGCTTATACATGCTGTGAGTGTCCTTGGAAGAAGCCTCTCCAACAACCTCCTAAGGGCAAGCTATAGGAGCAGGTGTTGGGATTTTTGCAACATTAATACACTCATTAGCCTCTACAGGTCTGAATATAGTGTTCCTCCACTCCCTACCAACTTTACGATAAGACTAAAGCTTCAATGTAAAGTAAGAAATAGAGTTGGTTGAATAGACTGCTATCTCACCATCGAAAAAGATACCTGCTGTCTTGAATAAACTCATGAGAATACATGGAAAACAGAAGTTCTTAGTCTAGGGGGTGAATCAAAATATGTTACGCAAGTTCCGTAAAATGAAGCTAACCAAAGCAAGACCCTAAATGGATCCTAATTCATGGAGAATCTTACACAACATATATATGTCATTTAATCTAACCTTATTGAGACTGCTAGTTCCAGGAAGCACATTAGCCCTAAACAATGCTCCAACAATGCGATTTCAGCTAGATAACTGAATGCTAAGATATCCTCTCCTACAAGGTCGACCAATCAATCCTAACTAAGCTATAGCTGCAATAATAAAAAATGAGAGATCAGAAGTAACTGAATCACCTCAAACTCTATCCATCTTATGAATATAAACATCTCCTAAATTAAGTACCCTTAAGAAAGTAGAAACAAATGATCGAGTAATGATTATTAGGGTACCTCACAGCATAGAAAGAATGTCGACAATCTCGTTATTGTTCTTATCCTCAATATTGGTGAAAAACTCTTTGTCCAACATCAGATAATAAATTCCTACAAGGGTCAAAATTGGAAGCCACAATAAGGCTTGGAAAATTGACGAAACATGAAACTCAACCTCCAAATTAACCTAAACAGACCTCTCAACTATGATTTCATTAGAAATCCAATCCTCGAACAAATCATAGTTTTCTCGACTTGTGGATCAAGGACTGACATACGTGGGTCTCTTTCATGAACTTGATGCACTGAAAGATTACCTATGTGCCATCTGAGATAAAAATGTTCACTAAACACATCAAAATGAGTTAGTAAATACCAAGAAAATTTAAAAAAATTTCCAGTGAGGCTTGCCAGAAAATATCTCAGATCAAATCATTCCCATCAATGTTGGTGTCATTAGAAAGCTTAAGAAATTTAGAACACAATAATACTAAAATCAAAACAAAAGGAGCTCAAAAACACAAGGAAAATTGAAAATAATACATGCAACATTAATAGAGGAGAACTAAAGAGTTCAAAGGATTTTCAGGTGATTCTAGGAAGCTTTTGGACAAATTGATGGTAAAATTGAGTTCAAAAGGAGAAATGTGACAAATAGAGATAAAAAAAATGTTCAGTTTGAGGGAGAAATGAGCGAGATATTGGCTCTAGAGTGAAAAAGAGGCAGAGAGCTTTGAAGAACAATGGTTAGAGGTAGGAGGAAGAAAAAGAACATTTTTAACTCTCTAAAACACAAAGTTAAACAATGGTACCTAAGGAGTTAAATGGCACCGTTTAACTTCCGCCATTTAAGTAACAAAAAGGGTTAAACGATGGTTCAAAGGAGTTATACCCCTCTGTTTAACTCTCTAGAAAGCAATTCTAAAGGTAAAAAATCACAACGCACTTAACTAAATTCATCCCAATTTAAGTCTTAATGATTCTATATGGATTAAACATAAATTAAAACACGGATCAAGGCTAGAAACACTCAAAACACTCTTAAATTAAATAAAAAAGAGACAAAACAAACTTAAACTAAAGACTTAACTTAAAAGAAAAGACTTTAAGACTTAAATTTTTAAAGAGAAACTAAAACACTAAATTAAACTTAATTCAACACATACAAAGGATATTGAAAAGCAAACACACTAATCCTAAAGAGAACATATAAAAGAAAAACATATTAAAATTACCTATAATCTAGAGACGTAATATATTACCAAAAGAAAAAGGGACATACACACACATACTAAAACAAATAAAAACTTAAGAAAAGACTTGAAAAACACAATCAATAAAATCAAAAGAAACACACTAAGGTCAAATAAAAGATTTCCACAAGAGGCTTTCAAAAGAAAAACAAATTAAATAAAACAAACAAACCCAAAAAGACCAGAAAATTCACTTAGGAGTAAACTTAAAAAGCACACTTGATTAAAATTAAACCTAAAGCACACCAAATGGGGACAAAAGAACTTAAATCCATGGTTGGCTTGTCTCCCAACAAGCACTTATTTAAAGTCTTTTAGTTAGACCTTAAAGTTATGGAATTTTTAATATAAATTTTAGTTAACCATCCACCTTACTTATTCTATTCTTTCCATATAGCTAAGCTAACCCTAAAGGGTTCTTACACCTTTAATTATTTGTTTAAAAACATCACAAATCCTACCCTTTAAGAAAAACAAGGGATGACTCTTACCCTTAAACAAGTACTATGGTAAGAATGTAAGAATGACTACTTTTAGCTTAGGGTCAAAAGTAGACACGCCTCAGAAATCAATGCTCACAATTGATACCTTAATTTTCATCAATTCTTCACTCTTAAAAACCATATCATTAACTAGTTCATTAAACGCCTTTGGTTCTCTTATAAACTTCTCTTCATCCCTACTTATGTCATAAATATCACTCAAATCATCATGCTTAAATTGAATGGTTCCTAAGTCATGATGTTCTAATTCACTCGTGTGCTCTTCGTTAACACCAACTAATTAAACCTAGACTCAACCATTGTTTCATCTAAGAATTATTCAATTTTAAGAGGTTGTTCATCATTAATGCACTCAAAAATTCCATCATCTTTCTATCCAAAAGAAATTGAAATCTCTTGATTACTGTTATGCATATCAAAAGTGGTGAGCTTACTTAATTCTAAAGCATATGGAACCCGAATCGAAATGGAGAAAATTAGCTAATTTTCCTGTCTAATTGCCCCATTTAGGACTCTAATTGTAATTTTAGAAGAACCTTGTCCCTAAACCTACTTTCTTTAACAAGTGATTTCATTTTTCTAAGCTCCCTCAATAGATCTTTCATTTTTATTAATTTTGAAATTCTAGCCTCACAATTAGAAAAAGGGTCATAAGATTGGCTAGGACACGCCTCAAGATGATTTTGGAAATGGGACGACTGATAAGGAGAAAAAGATGGCTTAAAGTGAGATGAATTTTGCCAAGAATAATCAAAGTAAGGTAGTGAATAATCAAAGGCATAAGATTCATTATATGATTCATCATGGTTCACCTATTCATAACTTGCTTCTTCTAGCTCATACCATTAGCAATCTTGCCAATGATCACATTGCCCCCACATCTTTTAAATGACTAAAGCTAGATAGAAAAAGATGTTCCAACACACAAAGTAAACATAAATAAAATAAAGAAAATAAATAATAAAAAACAAAGCAATACAATATAAATAACATTTACACTCTAGAGTAACTAACACTGATATAGACCTAATATTACTAATTGTTCCCAAAAAACGATACCAAAAACTTGTTTGTTGGTTGGTTTAGTCTAAATTATCTTAAGAAATTATCAACTTAAAAAATTAAAGAACACTTTCTTAAATCAATTTCAAAACCAATAATGACGGCAAGCACACCAATCAATAAGTAATAAAATGGAGCATTTTTATGACTCCGAAATGTCATATGTAAGGCCCCAAAATATACCCTAGTTGAAATGATGCATGTTTATGGAAGTATATGTGAGACAGGAGTTTAAATTGTTCTATGATGTGAATGTGGAAGGCATAAAAATTATCAAGTGACAAGTTAAGTTGTTACATGGAAATTAGAATGACTAAGCCTATGAATTGTTCCTCAATATGCATATAAAAAAAGTCAGAACTAGGTTTTGAGGTCTTCTAGACAATTTTTCTCCTTTTAATGTAGTTTCTATAGCATCATCAATCAGACCATTTAGAGTTCTAAATCATAAGATATGAACAAACGATAACAAATTTCTCCAAAACAGGGGCAACATCAGGTCACTTTTTTCAACTTTACTTTTTAAGGTCATAGAGCTAGTATTAAATCAAAGTCTCTTCGAGAGATATTTACCCCTATGTCTTAGGTTTTATATAAAACTAGAATAACACAATTTTGGGGTCTGTAGGCTTAGTTATGGCTTAAAAAACGTGACTAACTCAAATAAATCTTGAACAGAATTACACCACACAATACTCTCTTGTCATATTCAACCAATCCTACTCAAAATAACACCCAAGCAACCTACCAAAAATAAGTCTTAAAGTGTTACAAATGAAAGCTTAAATAGTGGGCAAGTGGGTTGTATACCTTGGTTTTAAGTGGCATATTAAGCTAGTGACACCTTGGTATTTAAGCTAGTGACATCTAACTAGTGATGAAGTAAGTTTCTGCCGGAGTATTCTAGCTCTCTTCATTCTTGTTTTCTCTCCACCCAAAACCTCCCGTCTTCTCTCAATTTCTACTAGAGTTTGGATGATAAGCTTTGTCTGTGTTGGTTGTTTAGAAACTTGGTTTAGCTAGATTCTTGCAGTTGGATTCAAATTTTAAGAAGGTAAGGAAATACTAAACTTGGTATCACGTTATACCATGTATTTTTTTATTTTTTATACATATATCTACAATTTTCATGAGGAATCGAATTTGATTTATGTCATTAAGGGGTTTAAAATTTGGTTTGAAGTTGAGTTCTAGTTTTTGTTAACGTTTGAGAGTAGTCAGTAGTATTTTGGGTATAACTCTCAAAATACTAAACAAAATTGCATAAACTTTATTTCTTTAGAAACTTAAGACATAGAGGAACATTTGTTTAGAAAAACCTATTACCCAAAAACCTTCGTTTTTATGTCAAACTAGCCATAAAAGACTGACAAAAAAACTTTTCCTGAAAAACAAACAGCAACTGTTTGAAGATAGATCAAAATTAATCTTCCTCTTTCAATATATTTTTCATATCTTTAAAGGCTGAGTTTGAATAAACTTAAAGAATAAAAGTTGTAGATATAGGTCTTACTTGACCTCAGTCAAAACGGCTTAAGAAAAAAGTAACTAGATCTTAAGTTATGCTTGTTTTTCCTAATACTGCCTGTGATAGACTCCTGTGCAGGACGCAATTCTAATTTTAGTTTTTCGATCTATTTTACATATCTTTCAAACATGAATTTGAAGGAACTCAAAGAATAACATTTGTAGATATAGTTCTTAACTTGACATTAGTGAAAACTTCTTGACAAAATAGCGACTATAACTCGAGTTATGCATATTTTTCTAATACTGCTTGTGAGAGACTCCTGTACATATTGAAATTCTAGTTTCACTTTTTCGAGCTATTTTACATATCTTTAAAGAATGAATTTGCAGAAATTCAAAGAATAAACATTGTAGATATACGTCTTAGTTTTATTTCAGTGAAAATGGATTGATAAATAAATGACTGTAACTTGAGTTATGGTTTTTTCCGAGTACTGCTTGTGCAGGAACCTTACATTACTTGGTGTGTTCATGAATGAATGAATTTTAACGAATGATGTATGATGACTTGGATATGAGTTTTTGTTAATTGAGAATTTTTTAGAGGATATTGTGTTAATTCCAGACCATCAAGTATCCGAGTAGTTTGATAATTGAGATCATGTTGGAAGTGTTTTCTATTTGTGTGAATCAAAGAATATGTCATATTGAACAAAAATGGAATAAAGTTATATGTGTTGCCCTCACATGAGAATTTTGAAATGAATCTGCTTTGTTTGAATACTGTTAAATCCTAGTCATGGGTATATAGGCATGCCTATACGGGTCTGCAACTACTCTTATGACACTTTGGTGTCTCCTATTATTGAGACATATGTCTCTCCTGTTCTATGATATCGATCACAGTATCTCCTGAATTAGTCCCGTTACCCATTTCTGTATAACGGATTAATAGACTAACATGTTTTATATTCTGTTTTATGCTTATTTTTTATATAAATAAACTTTGTTCTGAAACATCATTCTATTTTAGTCCAGACTATATCATATTCAGTTCTGATATTGGTGAGTTTTGCTCTGAAGCAAATATGTAATGTACTCTGATATGTTATGTGCTGTTCTGAGTTTTATGATCTTTTGGTTGATATGTGGATTATTCTTGAATATGTGACTGTTTGTAATAGTTATTAGCTTATACCATGTTTAGTTTATTCCCCCACTAAACTTTATGCTTAGCACGGTGGTTTTGCCCCCGTGTAGGTTCAGATAGGAGGATTTGAAGTATGGGACAATGATAACCGCAATGGCCAACGAAGAATGTACTTTATTTGGAAATGTATGTTTGAGTTATATGTTATAATATGAGACATAATGTATTTTGTTAATAGTTTTTAAATATTATAATACATAGAATGTATTAAGGTTTGTACTATTTTGTTTGAGAGTTTAGAATGTAATAACCTTTATCAGATAAATTCAGTGTACTAGTTAATTTCTGTCTATTAGTTGTTTGAATTTTGGCAAAGTTATATATTAATTTAATATGTTTAAGTCCTATCTTTGGTAATACCCGCCTATTCTTTCAAGGGTTATATGAATGTTACAGACTTGGTGCCATGATAGTACATGATCTCTCCAACATTTATGGATACATATTTTCGTTAAGTTAGAAATGCACTTTCTTTTTTTCTTATGTTCCTACCCCAACCCTAAAATAGGTACCTTTAGGGTTAGGGTAAGCAATCTCAAGTTAGCGAGGGTATTGGGTGGGCAAATCCTATAAAGAAGATGAGAATAGAAGTTAGATGCAAAGGCCTAGTCATTTGTGACTTGTAAGAATAGATAAGATATACTTTAGTATAAAGATCCATGCACTAGATTAGGTTTATACTATTAGTAATATGGATTATTTTTTCTTAATAGTGCAATGCAATGATTTGAAATGCAATAGTCTAATTAAGCATATGCATCTGCTCTTTGTAGTTCATATTATCTCCATGTCAGTGTTATGCTGGGCCTGTCTATTATTCCATTAAAATCTCGAAGCTATTATGCTATGCTCTTGTATATCTACTAATGCCCCAAAAATTTGATTTTTCTTCTCTTTTAGTTGCCTTATTTCTTGTATGGATCTCTTAGTTTAGCTTCATGAACTTCATCTTCATCATATAGTATCTAATGCTTCTTTATCACGAATCAAAAGAATGATCCTGTGGTTAATAAAGTCTTGTTATTATAAATAATACTTCGTAACTACATATTGTAGAAAAAAGCAATGATACTTTTGTTTATTAAAGTAAGAAATAGATGATAGACATGCTATAGGGAAAATATATAATTTCTCCCATTGTATAAATGAAGCAGCAGACACATTTTGTACATGTTATTCATCTTCACTCACTTCTTCATCACTTAATTCTTATTCTAAGGTAGCTCAACGTCTTTCAGTTTTGTGTATTTTTCAATAGTACTCTATCGAAGATGAAGAGACCTGCCATAAACATATAAGCAATATGGAAATATAATGAGTAATTCTAAGTCCCTATGTTAGATATATATTAGAATATGTGAGTCCTATACAATAAGTAGTCATTGTTATAGAAGGTCAATACAAATCAATTAAATAGATGGGAGAGAATAAATTCATACAGTGGCAAAGAAAGAATAGTATCATATATAATCCTCATTTAGTGGTAGGTGCATAGTAATGCTTAAACAGTAGAAGAGATATTCTATCTTCCATTTTATGTAGTGATTTTCTAAGACAGTATTAACAAGGAAGTTCAGTTGGACAATTTTCATGCCATTGATCTATTTCAAACTAGTTGTTAGGGATTAAATTAATATAGTTTTAATGGTTAATTTTTTGAATTATGATCCTAATTCAGTGATTAATTGTTAAATTGATATCTTATTATGTTTAATTTGCATAATGGAGATTAATGATGAAGATTGGAGCAAAAATATAAAGAAACTCTCTTGATTCTGTCCATAAATGGCCCCCTGGTAGGGTGCTGTTATATGAAGAACAGAGGGCCATTTATTGAGCCAGAACTCGAGCACTAATGGCACTTTAAGAGGGTGTCGTTGTTGGGTGATAGGGTGCCGTTACTCCCTAAGTCAATAATTTCAACTCCAAATCTTCCAGATTTCCACCTTTGGCGTGTTCCTAATTAATGCCAATGCTTGTTAGCACATAGGGAGAGCTCTCCAGGTCCTAAAAAAAAAAAAAAAACAAGAAACGTGGAGAGAGATTAGAGATTAGATCTGCCTTTGGGGAGAGTCTTCTTCTCTCATTTTTCTAACTTTTCCTTAGTTCTAAGCTTTAAACACTTAGTTATTCATATTGTATATTATTTTCTGAGTTTTTGAATATTGGAGATTGTTGTTAAGACTCATATCTAAGTCTAGGAATCATCAAAGGGGGTTTCTAAACTCAGATTATATCTCATTTAGTTCCATTTTTTGGATTAATCAAGGTTGTTATTTTTATGCTTACATCTTTGAATATTTTTGATGAATTAGAGCTTGGCTGGAGTTCAGATTCAAGTTGGGAGTTCAAGAAATATGCAGAAGTCTTTTGGGATTTGTTGTAACATCTAAATCTTATTTTTATGTTTGTAATTTCAAATCTATCAAAGCAAGTTGTATATATTGCATATCTTATATGTTTTTATTCAAATGTTCCCCTAATAATTTCTGTTGCTATAGATTGATGGTTTGATTATTTGAAAGCATTTTACTGCATGTGTGAATGTCTGTATCTTGCTTGTTGAAGGTTTGAAAGAACCAATTTTAAGCTGGCCACTTAAGATTAGTGTTTAAGATAGTTTAAGCATGAG
>JAOXYD010130425.1:0-10982 GCA_028565735.1 Pinacopodium congolense | reverse complement strand
AATCATCAAACATCAAATCCATAGCTCCTTTAACAATTGGAAATTTTTCAGAATTATTAAAAATCAATCAAAATTCGATTTCAAGTGTTTAAGTCAAATTATCGCCTTTTTAGCCCTTTTCTAGGTTTTAATCAATTTTACTTGAATTTTCCTAAATAATTGTAATCTAATCAACCTAGTAGTTAAGTAACCTTATCCCTGTGGGTTCGACACTCGGAGCTTAATTTTACTCCGCTTTATTACTTGTTCGATAGGTGTACTTGCCTTAAGAACACGTTGGTTAAAAGTAAAAAATCAATTCAAACGTCCGTAAATTTTAAAGTCACCTAACCAACGCAACACTAAGCGTGAAGAGAAGGGCTTCATGCTTCATCTAGTTTTAATCTTTGCTCTCTTTACTACTTTTTTGTGTGGAAAACATGATTGCTAATGGGTTTATTTTTGTTATGAGTGTTTAAACTATTTTTCGAAATTACTCTTAAATAATTTTGTGGAACTCTTTCTTGTTGATTCAATGAATAGATGTTTGTGATGTTTATTGTGCTTCAACCTTGTAATAAATAGAGAGAGTGAGCTTAGTAAATTTGTGTTAGGTTATACAATGAGGATTGGTACCCAATAGACCTATAAACATCAGGTTTTCAAGTGGTTGAAGAGAGATTTTAGCTATTTGATTAATTACCTACAAGATTGTTTCACATCTAGTTGAATATTTAGGAAAGGTTGTGTAAGTCAAGAGATTGCATGATTAATTCTATCTTATCTTAACTAGGGACGACTATTTACACCTTAAGAAAGAGTAATTAAACTTTAGGAAATCTTGGGTCAAGCATAATTAAATCAATCAGATATGAGCGAAGCAAAATAAGGATAGAAGTAATTCCTAATCTTAAACCATGGTCATCAAATTCCGGAATTTTGCCCCTTTATTTATCCATTGCTAATTTGCTTATTTTTAGTTTATTTTTTAGTTATTATTTTTTGAGATTGTGCCACTTTATTATTATTGGCTCTATATGGCACATAAGATGGGGGTGAATTAGGTTTTTAAAAATTCTTTTCAATATTATCAACCAAAGTCTTTTTATCAATTTCAATTAAATGTAGAAGTTAAGTAATAATTTAATTGTACAAATTAAATAACAAAAATAACTTAAACAATTAAATTAAGTGCATAAAATAAAAGAGAAAGGGAAAAAGAGACATAAATAATTTATTCTGGTTCGACACAATCCTCTTATCCTACATCCAATCACCAACACCGCTATTGAGATTTTGTTCTTATTGCAATCAGTAAGAATTCACAATATAATCCTTTTTATAGGCTCAAAAATAAACTTTCGCTCTCCCTTTTCTAAGGCTTAGGAATAGCCTCACAACAGTCCCTTTTCTAAGGCTAAAGGAGAACCTCACACTCTTCTTTTTCAAGGCTCAAGAATAACCCCATAAAATTCTATTGAAGTAGGCTTAGAATCAGTTGGATGCTGTATAGCGTCAGATAAGTGGAATTCCATTGCTTTGCCATTATACTTCAAGATCTACTCTCCTCTATGAATATCCCCCTTCATCTAAGATGGTCTCCCTAGTAGTGGAGGCAATGAGTTTGGAGACTCTCATCTTGTTCGTCACCCTCCAGCTCCAGCTTGCTCATGCATAACTCCTGCAAGCATCTAGTATGCTTCAACACCTCTTCCTCCTAATCCTCTTACTTCGATTGGTCACTCTTATTCTCTTCTTCTTCCTCATTCTTCTTTACGCTGTTAGGAAAATTAACAAAATTATAGATAGTAATACTAAAGAAAGATTACTTACCTTAGGGGGGTTTCATCCTCCTTATTTTCTAATAAGATCTCCTTTTCCTCAATGAGTTCCTCTTACTCTTACTCTTACCTTAGCAAGGTAGGAATGCTTGTGGAGATTTTGGGTTCTAGGCTCTTTATTGCTTCTACTAGATGCCTCTCTTTATTTTCAAAGTCCTTCAAGCCACTCCTTGTTTCTTGTTAGAATTGAAGAGTCCTCATAGCCAAGCTCTCCACAATCTCTTCTAATGGCATCCCATCAACTTATGGTGACAATAGTGGAGGTAGAGTCATAGGATGAAAATGTAAATGATTGTGCTAGAGAATTGAATCTATGCCGATTGCTTCCATATGAAAAGTAAGGCTGATCCTTCCACTCCAAATTGTAAATGTGATTGTAAGGATCATCCTTAGGAGGTGTTCCATCCTCCTGCATTTCTTGAGTTGGCACCTCTTCCTCTCCTAAGTACCCTTACTCTTCCTCCTTCTCTATTAGGAGATTCATTTGTTCCCCACTTCTTGATAAAATAGGGTACTCCTCCTTCCTTAGGCCTCAATTTGGTTAGTTAAGAAAGCTTGAAGAAACCTGAGCTTTTATGCTTCCTATCATGTCTGCTAATTGGCTTTTAAGTCCTTCTTGTAATCCTCATTTCTTCTTGGAATTGAAGAGTTCTCATCTTCAAACTCTCTACGATCTCCTCTAAGGATAATGCAAGGGCTAAAAGTACGATGGAATTTGATATCACTGTAGCAGAGAATTGGAGCTATATTGTTTTGTATCCTGTAAAATAGGACATATGCCAGTGGTAACCTGAAACTGAGAAAACATCATATACCACAACTTCATCTTCATCTCTCCTTACTTTCATCACTAAGGATATGAGATTTTCCACTTGTTGCTTTAACTTAGAAGTAGCAATAAAGTTAAACTCATCATCAGAATAAGGAAAGTATGAAAGATCTGAGTTAAAAGCACATTGATAATGAGCCATCGTCTCTCTTAAAATTCTTAAAACTTAAAAAATCTATGAAATAAAAAAAACAAAGGTGATAAAAGATCAACAACAAAAAAACATCACAAGAAATAGCAAAAACACTATGCTAGCTCCCCAGCAATGTTACAAAAAATTTGGTAGCTCGTCGCTAAATTCCAGATAATAAACTTACCTAACTAGACCTCACTAACTTTGTAGCAGGGCAAGTTAGGGTTGATCTTACAGAAAACTAGATGTGTTTGATAGTTATTCCTAATATTGCATAAAATAAAAATAAATCTTTGGATGCAAAGGAATTAAAGATAAATGAAAAGACAATTAATGAAAGGAAAGAGAACAAACAAGAAAGTAAATAAAAATAACGAATGTATGCATAAGATACATAAATTATATTATGCCTAAGATGCTAGCTTATAGACATAAATAAGCTCTTGTGTCCTAAATTCCTCAATTTTAGATAAGTCTTATATATTAAAGACTTACCCATAACCATGCGAGAGCTTAGAACAAGCTCTCTAGATTTAGTGGTGGATCAACATTATGAACTAAGGAATGACTAACATAAGCCATACTCTCACAAGCTCAATTATGTAAATTAGAGAATTAAAAATTCTAGGCTAAGTGATTAAGATTACCTACAAAATCAATTAACCTATTGCCACTTATAGATTTCGCTACTAACAATTATGGATTAAAAACTAAATCCTAGCAATAGCATGCGAAATTCCACCTAGGATGGCCAATCCTATGAACTAATCCCTAATTTATGGCAATCATGGAATAAATCATAAAACCCATTTAAAACCCAATTAATTTTCACAATTATAATGCATTAATCCATCCAATATTTTCAAGTCCAAACGAAAACTAAGCTAACATAATGAAAATAACAAGAACCTAAACTTAAATTAAATAAAATAGAAGAGAAAATGTAGAAATCATATAGAAATTGAGTAACACAAGGTTGGAAAATTTAAAAAAAGCATTATATTAACAAAAACTCAAAAGATTTAACACTATTCAACAAGACCCAAACAAATTACAAGGAAATAAAAATGAAAATAGAAAAAGATAGCAACAATAACATAAATAAACTAGAGTTCAACACCTAAAAATAAAAATCTATGAACATATCCTAAAACTAGAGGAAAAGAGATGAAAAACTATCTTAAAGCCTAGGAAATCAAGAGAAGATAGGCTACCCAAGTAGAAGAACCCATAAAAATTGACAAAAGTCTACTTCGATCTTGCTTAAATATGTTTCCTCTAAGGTTTACGAGGTTTTGGAAGTAGAAAGTTGACTTTACTCTAGGGTTTAGAAGGTTTTGGAAGTCAAAAGTTTACTTTATTCTTAATTTTGGTGCAAGATAACATTTTTTGGGACTTAAATGATGGGTGGATAGACTTAAACAACCTATGATGCACTACCATTGAAGGAGTTGGAAAAATTAGTTAAACAATGGTTACTGGGGACTTAAATGACACTAATTTACAACAACAGTTTAAGTTCTGGAAAGTGACAGCCTTTTCCCCTCAACACGTTTTCTACTTTAACTCCTCTTATGAACCTTTAGTGGTCATAAAATTTGATATGTAGCTGTTCACATGATGTTTTGGCACCTTATAAAATTTCAGAATAATCTAAGCTCTAAAAGTGCACCTATTGCATCACATCAGTCATGTGCACAACTTTGAACATTCTCCTCCAAACTTAGCCCTTTCAACTAGTATTTATGTCATAATATGAAATCTACTTATAAAATCAAAAGGAACACAAATCAAGTATTTAAAAATAGGGATTAAATGACTTAGAAACACATATAGACGTACTATAAAATTCATCAATATTAGTTACCCTAATGATAGCCTACATCTTCTCCCCAACAATTTTGAAAATTTAACTAAAAATAATCTTACTTAGGTTAAAGAGTAACCCTTACAACTTCTTTTTTTTCATAAAGTAGGTGAAGATGAAACTTTACAATAATATTTCTCACAAAGAGGGTGAAGAGTAACCCTTTATAATATTATTTACAAGGGTCAAGATGAACTCACATAATTTTGTTTATCAATGGTTCAAGAGGAACCCTTCAATCTTCCTTTAAGTGGGTAAAGAGTAACCCTTTTCATTTAGCGAAAATTCAACAAATTAATCTTCACAAATCAACCCCAAAGCATAGGCTACCGTAGCCTCAGTTAAAGCTTATATATCTTAACAAATACTTAATCAAAGTCAATGCAATATAAGGGTGTTGCATCTTTTGCACGTTTTCATTATCTTTAAAGTTTTTAGTTATTTCTTTACATTATCTAGTGTTTGAGATAGCGTTAGAGCCTATTTGAAGGTTGAATTGATACACTTTGGTGAGTGGTTTTGCAGGTAAAACAATTCCAGAGTTAGATGTGTTTCAAGTTATTTGGGAGATGCGTTAAATGGACTTGTAGAGCCTAAATGGCCATTAAATTTGGAGGGGAGCAAGATCAACATGTAAGTAGGTTTCAGTTCAAATTTAAATTCAATTGGAAGTTTCGAGAAGAAGTTATGGCCAAAAGAGTTAAGGGAGAAGAAAGCTATCAAACAGCAGTGCACAATCATGCACATGCATGATCATGCATCATCCTACAGCATAAGCATAAGGGTGACAGGCAGAAAACACCTAGAACAACCTAAACATGAGATTTTAAGTTAGTATGCCCCCTTTTTGACATATTTAGGGGCTCTAAACCATAGGATCCTCCAACAATCATTCGAGGGCTTCTAAAAGAGGCAAATATAGGGTTTTTATTGGCTCCCAAAAGAGGAAAACAAGACATCATCCTAGGAAATCAAGGGAAATCTTTAGCATCTAGTTTTTCCAACTTCTTTAGAGTACAGAGAAGGATTTCAAAACTTTACGCAATTTTAATTTCTTCTCTTTAATACTTTTTAGCATAAGAAACATGAATGTTGTTAGATTAATTGTGATTATGAGTAGCTAAAAATTTTATAGGAATTATTCTTGAACTCTTTTGTGAAACTCTTGCTTTTTTATTCAGTGAATGAATGTTTATGATATGTATTGAGTTTATTCCTTGCAATATATCAAGAGAGTGAGCTTGAGCATTCATGTTAGGAAGTGCAATGAGAGTTGGCTCCCAATAGACTTATACATATTCACATTTTGCAAGTAGTTAAAGAGATATCTTAGCTATTTGTTTAAATTACCTATAGGATTGCTTAACATCTAGTTGAATGGTTAAGAAATGTTGTGTAAGTCGAGAGGCAGCATAATTAAGGGGGGTGTTTTATTAAGTGGGAGCATAGGTTTGAAATATATGTTCAGGACAGGATTAGTGTATGTTGTTTATATGCTTTGTACTTATCGGTATCAAATTTTTTTAAAAGGGGGAGAATGGTAGATGTTATATGTATTTGTGATTAATTTTATATTTATAGTCAAGTTTTACACCTTTTTGTAATTGATTGTATACTTTTTGATGATTACAAAAATGGAGAGAATGATAGAAGTTATATTAGAAAGGAGTCACAAGTTTTTTAATGTTTGCATGTTTGAGTGGTTTGATTTTTGTGTTACATGCTTCTAATATCACATGGTTTATCATAAAAAGGTGGATATTGTTGAACCAAGGGCTGGTTCCACCTTTGTTTTGATGATGACAAAGTGTTTTTACTAATATGTTTGTAGAGTTTGTTATGTTTGTTTAGTATTTGGAGTGTATGCGATGAATAAGTGATTAAATTGAAATTTGTATGACTTATGTAAGTCATAGAATAATGTCTTAGATAAAGATTATATAAATTGAATTTGTATGAATTGATTAAGTATGTAGATAAAGTGAATGAAATTATTTAGATTATTGTGTTAAGGAAATGTAGTAAACTAGATGAACTGATTGTGTTAAGTTTGTTTAATTGTGTTAAGATTTGATTAGTATTGTTTTATTTATGTTAAAATATGTTGAATTGGGTTAAGAACAAAATGGAATTAGTTTTGCATGGATTAATTCATGTTTGTATAAAGTTTGGAAGCTAGATTGTTAAACAAGCTCAGTTGAGCTCTAAAATCTGTACAGTTGAATTAAGAAAGAAATGAAGTATACTTTTAGATCTCAAAATGCTATGAAATTTTACAAGCTATTAGTAAAAGTTTGCAAGAAGCTACCTACCAAATTTCATGTCACTTGGATGAAGAATGAAGAAGATATGATGAAAACATCAAGTGGTACTACAAGCTATTAGCATAGGCATTAGTTGACCGAATGAAGTGTACTGGGATATTGGTCAACAGAATGAAGCAAAGGACGACCTAATCAAGCCATATGTCGACCGAATGAGACCATTGGTTGACTAAATGACCATCGATTGATCGAATAAGGTCATTCGGTTGACCGAATATGATGAAAACGCAACGGTAACTTTACAATGGGTAGATTGTACAACAGGTATATTAATTAATGAATAAGAACGTTGGACAACGATTAATTGAGCTTACGAATAGTATAAATAGGTGTGTTGAGTGTTGTTTATATATCCAATCAATGTATAAAGTGTTTATACATTATTGTTGAGTATTCTTGAGGGTATATGAGCTATTGGTGAAGTTGTGGTTAGATATATTTATGGGGTTATTCTTGAGCTTTGAAAAAGAAGAGTGTGAGATTCTCCTTTAGCTTTAGAAAAGGGAGTGTTGTGAGGTTATTCCTAAGCCTTATAAAAGGGAGAGTGAAAGGTTATTCTTGAGCCTATAAAAAGGATTGTATTATATATTCTTGTAGTGATATGATAACCAGTTGTTCAAAATCCTGTGATGCATGTGATGGTGAATATTCTTATGAAGAATTGTTAGAATATGTTGAAGAAATCTTGAAATTACTTAATGATTATAAATTAAAAAAATGAAAAAATTAGGAAAGAAGTTGAATTAACAAATAATATCATTTATAAGATAAAAAAATTATTAGAAGAAAATAGTTTGTTAAAGAAACAATTGGAATCAAAAAGCGATGTTGGTTATTATGGTTTGGTAAAAGAAAATGCATCTCTTAGAATGGAGATAGATTCCTTTAAGGGTTCACTTGCTAAATTCACTAAATGGAATGATAAATTAGAAAACATATTGAATGGTCAAAAGGTTGTAAATGATAGACATGGTTTAGGTTATGTAAATGATAATGGTCCTTCCTCTCATATGATTAAATTTGTTAAAGGTAAGAACTTAGAAGAAGAAGAACCTAGGCCATCCATTAAAAATGTTTCTAAGCCTTCATCATCTAGCTCCCATCATAAAGAGAATAATCATGCATTTTTGTATGCTTCAAAACCATCATATATAAAGAATGTGCATGTGCCTAAAAACAAACATAATTTCTTGTAATTGCACATCATCAAAAAGATGCATATAAGCCTTCTACTTCATACCTCCCTCATAGTCATATATGTGCATCTAGAAATATTTACCATGGTCATCATCTGCCTTTAAATGCCTCTCATACATATTCTAGACAAGGTTTTCATCAAAGAAAAATGTTTACATCTAGAAATGCATATAGGAACAATTTAAGACCTCATTATCGTACATTTAGAAGTTTTAATGGATCTAGACCAAGTTATGGTCATAGGAATGCATATACACCATTAATTTGTCATTTCTGTGATTGTTTTGGACATGTTCAACAATTCTGTTATGATCGTTTAAATATGAATGTTTTGTCAAATGGATGAGAAAGATATAGAACTAACCATCAAGGATTCAAGATGATATGGGTACCAAAAGTTTATTAAATTTATTTTTTAGGTATTAAAGGGCATCTTCAAGAGCTAAAAATAAAAATAAATCGCCAATATTATTGAACCAAGGACGTAAAAACTACAAGAGATTAGTGATAAACTATTAAAAGAGAGGTACACCTTAAACCTATTTGTTTAATTAAACTTTATGTGATGTTTTGATTCTAACAAAAAAAAGAAGATAATTGAATCTATTTGAAGGTGTGTATCACTTGATATTTTGTGACTTAGAATATAAATAGAATAATACAATTCTTGAAAATGTATTTGTTTAATCGTTTGCAAAATTTTGTTTGCGTACCATCGGTCGACCGATAGGGTGAGTTCGGTCGACTAAATGTGTTTTGCAAGTCTATTGGTCGTCCAATATGAGTTGATTGCCTGACCGAATGTTATGTGAAGGGACATCAATTAACTGCATGATCAAAATTCTGTGATTTTAATTCTTATCTATTGTGTTGGTTGCGTATAACTTTCGTATATGACATTTTTTGTTTGATTAAATTTAAGTTAATTTGTTAGAAATTTTAATTGTACTACATGAATATAACGTTTAAGCTTCTTGATTTCTTTTAGTTTATATTGGTGACGAACCTTTTAAATGATATTTCTATATGTTTAAATAATTATGTGTCTTGATAAATGTTTTTAAGTAATTACTTTAAATGTTTCCCAGATGTTTAGATACTTTATTAATTATAAACCTTTTTTTCATTTATAGGAATATTAAAAAGTATAGTTTAAGTATATTTTCAATAATCAAAGTTTTTGACTTTTTAATTCCTCTTATGTGTTCTAAACCTGTGCACTTACTCATTCTCAAGAAAAATTGTCTTTATTAAGGGGGAGCTTAGAATTTTTATAAAAAATTTAATAAATTGCCTCCATGCATTAGTTTAAGAAAATATTTTTGAAAGGACATTAGTTTATTCAAAAAAAATTTTAAAAATTGAAATATTTTTATAGAAAAAGTTTCAAGAATTATAAAATTTTTAAAATTTTGACTTCATGCATTTTATAATAAGATCCCTTATACATGACTTTCAATCTTTAGAAAAACCTTATGATGTTTTGAAGTATTATTCATATATTGAGGGGGAGCATGGAACTTCATTGTATAATTGAATATATTCTCGATAATTTATTCCAAGAATTTTTTAAAATCAAACAAGAATGCATTTATGGTTAAATGATGATATGATCCTTCTCATGCATTTTATGTGTTATATTGAAATTTTTATTGCATGAATTTAGAGGAAGTCATTGATAGAGCTTATGAATAGTTGGGAATCTTAAGATATTTTCTAACAATTAGTGTCAAGTATGAAGTAACTTTAATTGGCATCTTGAACTTGTTTGCATTTTGATGTTGTTATTAATTTATGGGATTATCACTTTTAGAAGTGAAAAATGTTGTATTTTTAATAATTGTTAATGATGCGTTATACCCTTTATTTATTTTGGATGATATTAACAATTGGTATTATGGTGTTTGTTTTGATGAAATTGATCGGTATCATTAATTGGCTTGGATTGGTTTTATTACAATTGGTATCAACAAATTGTTTTTCAACAACTTATGATGTTTGTAAACAAGTGGTTTCTTATTTTGAAAAATGAGTTTCGAACGACAAGAATAATTAGTATTAAGTTTTTTATTTTCCAATAATTGGTATCAAGTTTTTATCCTCTAGTATTTGGTATCAATTTTTTCAACAATTGGTATAGATAAATCTCATTTTCCGCATATTTGGATTCATGATTTAGGAGATTTTTCAGTTTGATCACTTTTTGAACAACAATTGGTATCACCTTTTGCCAACCTTTGGTATATATATTGATGACTATTTAATTGTAGAACTCTTAAATGAAATTTGGTTGTCTTTGTCCCTCTTTTCAATACATATGATATTGTGTTTTAAAGGATATCTTGGTTTGTTTAATTAAGGGGAAGCATTGATTTGAAATATATGTTTAGAAGAGGACTAGTGTATCTTATCTGTATGCCCTATACTTATTGGTATCAAATCTTTATAAAAAGGGGAGAATAGTAGATGTTCTATGTATTTGTGATCACTTTTATATTCATATTCAAAATTTTACACCTTTTTATAATTGGTTGTATGCTTTTTTATAATTATACTAAGGGGGAGAATGATAGAAGTGATATTAGAAAGAAGTTGCAAGTTTTATGATGTTTGTATGTTTGAGTGGTTTGATTTGTGTATTACATGCTTCTAATATCACATGGTTTTTTCATCATCAAAAAGGGGAAAAATTTTGAACTAAGGATTGATTCTATCTTTGTTTTGATGATGACAACGTGTTTTTACTAATATGTTTGTAGAGTTTGTTGTGTTTGTTTAGTATTTGGAGTGTATGTGATGAATAAGTAATTAA
>JAOXYD010130413.1:0-24699 GCA_028565735.1 Pinacopodium congolense | reverse complement strand
CTTTCGTCACGTTGGTTTTCGCTTAATCTCATTTTGGTTTTTAAAGTAAAATTAGTTTAAAGAACTCCCATTTTTAATCATTCAACCAACGAATAGCAGAAGGTGCAAAATTTCTCATTCATAGATGCCTTACAAATATGATGCTAAGTTTCTACCGGATATCCTAACTAACGAGCGGACTTAAGATGATAACCAAGATGCAAGATTCAGGGAGTTTTACTAGCCCTTGTGCTATTGGTAACTTGGATTTTTCTGCATGTTTATGTGATTTAGGGGCAAGTGTTAACTTGATGCCTTTATCTATTTTTAGGAAATTAGGGTTAGGAGAGGTGAAGCTGACTTCCATGCTTATACAACTGGTAGATTAAACAATAAGGAAGCCATTTGGAATGGTGGAAGATGTGCCCATTAAAGTAGATAAGTTCTTTATTCCTGTTGATTTTGTGGTGCTTGATTTTGATGAAGATAAGTGTTTCCTATTGATCCTTTCTAGACCTTTCATAAACACTAGTAAGGATTTTATTGATGTCCATAAGGGAATGTTAGTCCTTCACATTGATGATGAGAGAATAGTATTTAACATGGGCAAGAAGTTGATAAATCTAGTGAAAAGAAATTCTTGTATGAAGTTAGATGTGATTGATGAGTGTGAGAAGAAGCAAGAGATAAAGCAGGAGGGAAAGAAAATTTTGAAAGATGATGAGGGAGTTAGGAAAAAAAGGAGTTGGGTGAGAGATTGAAGCAAGAATTTTTAGGAAAAACAAATGTCTTTACCCTATTTTCCTTTGTGAGACCACTAATATTTAAGTTGCAATCCTTACTTTCAAACTTTAGATATGCCTCTTTGAGTGGGGAAGAAACAGTACCCATGATTACTTTGAGTCAATTGACTTTAGAAAAAGAGAAGAGCATACTTAAGGTAAGAAAGAAGAGGATTAAAACAAGGTTAAAGTTGTTCCCTTGTAGATTCAAATTTCAAGAGAGAAGCATTCAAAGCTATTAGGCATCAAGGCAAGTTGAATCTTGGAGACTCTTCTTCAAGAGAAAGGGAAGTACTTTCTTTCCTTTCCCTCGTTCTCTCATGATTGAATGAAAATGGTCAAGCTAATGACCTTAACTTAATATGTTTTTTTTATTTTCTTGTGTTTGTGTTTAGTGTAGTTTGACTTTGATTTGATTGTATTTAGTTTTCTTTTTAGTTTTTTTGATCTTAGCTTGTTTCCCTTTTGATCTTTGATGTTTAGGTGCCTTAATGTTTGATAAAGGTTTGTTGCGGATTATACCTTGATGGAGGATCAAAGGAAGAGAGGAAAAAGGTTTTCTTTGCCATGGAATCAAGGAAGGAACTTACCATCTCCAACACCATCACCCATACCCTATCCATAAGCTTTCTTGCCCTCCCTTGAGTTCTAGTTTGTTTTTTTTAGTTATTTTTCATGTGTTTTGTTTCTTTCTACATTTGATTATTTTATGATTTTGTAGTTGGGTTCTTTGCTTTTGTTGTTATCTTCACACATTGTAGACAATGTGTCCTTCAAGTGTGGGGAGGTAGCTAATTGTTTCATGTTTTGTTTGTGGAGTTTGGTGTTTGCATTTCATTTTTGCATGTCATTTAGGATCCATAATAGGTTTTAGTACTAGTTTTTTGTGTTTGCATGTCGTTTTCCCTACGTTTGAACCTTTAAAATGATGTGTTAGTATAAAATTCTATCATAGTAATTGGAATGAGATTGAGATGTATGCTTGAAGTTAAATTATGTCACTTAGAGAGAAGGTGAATCATGCATATTGACTTAAATAGTTTGTTACATAGGCTTACCCAGAAATTGACATTAGATTGATTAGGTGATGCGTAGAAACAGGATGGGTCTTCAATTGATCCCATATGACTCTATTCCAAAGTCATTTCATTCTTTGTGTGTGTGATACTCTTATAGATAGTTACCGCGAGAACTTGGTTTGAAACAGTTTGAATCTACTAGATGCATGCTAAATAAAAGTTATAAAGGCCCTCTTTCTTTTAACCTTTATCTTAAATGGCCTACCTATGTCATTATCCTTTGGAAACCCCATTGAGCCTTTGACCTTTTTGTTTTTTGAAGAAAAACCCTAATTTTAAACCCTTAAACCCCATTAGCTTACCTTATCACAAGTTTAATAGAGCATTAAGTTTGCATTAGTTTGGGATTTTGGCTACATTTGTTTTAGATTCTTTGAGTAGTTTCCAGTTCCTCTACTCTATGGAACACATTGCATTTAGCTATTGTTTTGTTTATTTATTATTTATTATTGTTTGAAAAAACAAAAAGAAACAAATTAAAAGAAAAAAAGAAGAAGAAAAAGAATGAAAAGAAAAGAATAACAGTTAGTAGCAAAAATAAGTGCTAAGTAGTTAATTTTATCCATCTGCATGTCTTAGAAGTCATTTTGTGTCCTAGTGCATACTTAGCATTCTATAAATGCTTGTAATTAACCCTTAAAACCTATTTAAAACACCTTAACCTTAACCCCATTACACTGCTTAGCAAAGTCCTTTTAATTTGTTTATGCATGTAATCACCGTAGAGAAGAATTGATGTCTTTGCAAGCCTATGGTAGTATGCTTTCCTATAGAGAGTTTTGAGTGAAAAAATAACATTTAAACACTTGAGTGAAATCAGTGAATTCGATGAGGAAGATCCATTTTGATTCTATGCTTGTGTTTGATGAATATTGTCATAAGTTGAGTTTGTTTATGTATGCTGATAAAAACTAGTCTTTATGTGTGTCATAGCTTGACATTTGAGTTAGTTGAAGATTGAAAGTTTGCAAGATCTTAATCCTTGCGAAGATCAATTGATAGAATGTTGTGGTTATGTTTGATTTTGCTTAAGGACAAGAAAAGTATTAAGTGTGGAGAAGATGATAAGTGTGCTTTAGGGTTGTGTTTCTAAGTTGTTTTTAGGTGTTTTAAGTGTCTCTCTATGTGTTTTAGCTTTAGTGTATTTAATATTTTGAATTGTTTGCACGTTTGCATGATCTTTGAAGTGTTTTAAGTGTTTCTTTATTTTTTCTAGTCTTTAAGGGTTGATTTTGAGCTTATTTAATGCATAGTTTGCTGCACTTTGTTGGTTAATTTTGTAGGTATCAAGATTTTAGACTTAGATGTTTTGCCATCTAGACCCAACAAGAAGGTAACGCCTTCTTGAATCTTAAATATAGCACTTTAATTATACTAGGAACTTTAATTTTGAATTATTCATGCAATTAAGATTAAAAGAGATGTTAAAGAATTTGGCTACAAAAATTTGATGGGAAAAAGTCATTCATTGTGAGTTTGCAATCTATCAGGAGTTAATTCTTGAATTTTTTTACCAAACTACAATATAATGCAAAAATTTTATATGGTTTTTGGTTTTGTTTGAAAGGCAGAGCATAGAAGTTAGATTATGGCATTTTGCTTGGCATATTTTACTTTCCTATAACCAAAATCATTGACTCTTATGACAATTTCAATGCTAATGAATATTGGAAATATCTTACGAGAGAGGATGATTTTAGCTCATGAAATTCTTCGAATGCGTTTTTCAAAAGTGAAAATAAATTAGTGTTACCCAAGTTCTTGTGCCACACTATTTTCAATAAAAATTAAAGTAACAAAATTTCCTTTAAAGAGTTGTTTTTTCTATGGTGCATGGATCTTAATCACAATATTTGCACTCTTTATTGCATTTTCAGTCTTTAGCGGGTAATGTCAGCAAGAAAAGAAATTATTTAGGCATGGGGTTCATTGCTTCTGTTCTTACTGATGATGGTTTAACTTTTTTTATTATGAATATTTTAATGAGGTTTACTTTCATCAATCAAAGATTCTGGAGCATTAAAAAATAGAGCTCTGAAATCTAAAATCTCAAACCTCTTTTAAGTATAAGAAATGGAAAGAATCATCCAAATCTTAAGTAGGCTCCTTATCCCAAGCATCACCCCAAGAGGACTACAACACATCTTTTGATATCTTTACAGAAGAGGAAGGGTGGGAAGTAGTTCTCAATGATATGGAAGAAAACAATGAATGAATGGAGAGTTGTATGGATACAATGGAGGCCTAGATGAAGTAAGTGCTTAAGTAATATTGATACCAAACCAAGAAGCTCCTCAAGTTCTTTGAAGTCCATAACATTTGTGTCCCCTCACCCACACCATCTCCACCACACTATCCATAAGCCAGTCCTACCCTTTTTATCTATTTTATGATTTCCATATTGTATTGTGTTTTTTATTTATTTGCTTTTTTTTAACCAAGGGAGGTTTGACCTTATTTTGATAATGACAAAACGAACTATATTACTAATGTTTGTGTTCATAAGTGTGTTGAAATATTTATTAGACAAAGCTCAAGTTTAATCACTTAAAGAATCCCAAAGTAGAAAATGGAAATGTATAAAGATTCAAAACTTAAAGAAGAAATTTAGTTTCAAATAGGTTTACTTATGTTCCTTTTAAGTGTAATCTTTGCATAATTTTATTTTGGTGGATAAGAGGCTTATTGACAAGTCAGTCGTAAACTACCAAACAATAATATACCTAACTAACCTAACTAAGTAACTAGGGTAAGTCAAGGTTGATCCCACAAGAATTCAGGATATGTTAAAGTTATTCTAGGGTTGCCTAAACAGACAAAGTAAAGAAAAGCTCTAGAAGCAAGTACATTAAAACTAAACACTAAAGACAAGTAAAGAAACTAAAGCAAACAAACAAGAAATGAACAAAAAAGATAACAGCTGGGTGGAACATAAATCCGAGATTCTAGACTTATAATTGAACATTGAAATAAATAATTTTATGATTAGTCTAAGATGGTAACCTATTGGTTCGAAAAAGTTCTAAACCCTCAGTTCCTCTAAATTTAGATAGGTCTTATAAGATAGAAAACCTAACCCTAACCACAGCACAACCTTGAATAAGCTCTCTTGATTTAACGTTACGATAGCATTAACAAACTAGGGAACGATTAACCTAAGCCATGATCACACAAGCTCGAACCATGTAACTTAGAGAATTTGAATCCCCAATTAATTAGGTAAGTTTACCTACAAACTCGTTTAACCTATTGCCACTTACGGAATTTGCCAAGGACAATTACGTATCACATGGCTCAATCTTAGCAATTGAACTAAGGATTACACCTAGGGTAGCCAATCCTAAGCATTAATCCTTAATTCATGACATTTATGCAGAATCACAATTAAATCCTAGTCTAAATCACAAAGCCCATTCAATTCTTAGTCAATTCTCACAATTATTCGTAAAAAATTCCATCATTAACTTCTAACCCGAGACTAAAGTAGCTAAACATAATTAAAAAATATTAAACAAACTAATAACATAATAATATGAATAAAATAAAGTATGTAAAATAAATAAAATACCAGAAAATAACAAACTCAAAGTTAGAAAATAACCAAAATACAAAACATGAAGTAAATATTAAAGGTTCAACATAAATATTCAAGGGAAACTAAGATAAATAAAATAATACAATAAATGCAAAAATAATAAAAAACAATAGAAATACTAAATATTTAAGGTCTAGCACATAAAATAAATATAGTAGAAACAAAAAAAATGCAAGAAAATAAGCTAAAACTAAGCTAGATAATGGAAAAGAAACAAAAACAATCATAAAATGACAATGGAAATGGCTGGAAAACGAGAAGAAGAAGAACTATTTTCGTTTCTTAGATGCTGCCCTTAGATATTAAGGGTTTTACCTAAAATGAAGTCACTGTCTCTTTCTTTTTTCTATATTTGGGGGTAAAACGGTGCCGTTTAATGCTTGGAGGTGCCATGTTACCTGGGGCTATTTTACTCATTGAAATTTGACAACTTCAACCTTTGATTGCCTTTTCGGTTCTAACTCCTCTTTTGCACCTTTGATTGCCTTAAATTTTTTTATACAGGATCCTGCCATGCTGATCTTGCTCCCCATAAAACTTTAGATTAATATGAGCTCTAAATGTTCTCCTAATTTATCCCCAAAATCACCTATACTAAATCTAGAGTTTAATCGTGCTTGTCTTGTTCTTTTCTTTTTGAACTCTTCATGGTTTCTCACATGGCCTTGAAATTTGGTGTGGAACCTCATAGCATGATTCTATAGGTTTTAAAATTGATTGTTCACCTCTTCTACTTCCAAAGTTTCTCCAATTCTCCTCAAAACTTGGCCTTTTCAACTTGTGTTTGTGCCCTAAGATTAATTATGCATGTAAACATAAAAGGAACAAAATTAAGCATTTAAACAACAAAATAGGGATGAAATGGAATTGAAACACATATAAAAATAAGATAAAATGAATCCCTATCACTTATGCTTACTTATACATGCACACACAGTTTAGAAAATTCATATTGATACATAATCAAAAGGTTTTGTATGTTTGATGTGATCGCATGTGAACAAACCATTTAATGAATTTTTTAGTTGATTAAGAAAGCATAAGTTAGATAATTAGCATGATTGTGTTAAGTATAAAATTGGATTGGGTTGCTTTAATTTTTTTTTTCATTTAAGATTAGTTATTTAAATGGCTTAAGTGTCGTTTCTGTTGATCTGCTTAAATCGGTTGATAGGAATGAATTTTATTATATCTTTGCAAGCAAATTCATATAATGCCATTCCTATTTTGTGTTAAAAATGCTTAAATAATGTTATATTTTGTTTAATGAACATGTTGCTTCCCCTTTGATATGTTTGATCTTTTAAAAAGTTTTTACAAGAAAAGTATTATAAAAGAGTGAAACTTGCTCTTGTAAAATAGCAATGATATTTTGAAGCTTTATATACATCATTAAGGTAGCTCATTCATGCCTTTATTTCTCATTAAAAATGAAGTACTTGGAGCTTTAACAAGGCATGGAAACGAAGCTAAAAGTTGTTTTAAATGAAGCTCCGAATGACATGGATATAAGTGCTTAAAAGCTGTACAAAAATGATATCAATTTGAGTAATATTTGGGAGCAAAAATATATCACTTGGAGCTGTCCAAAACAAGCCCATGGACAACGATTTGGAGGACCAAAATGTAGTAGAAAAAACACATCCAAAAGGGAAGCCCGTTAGTTTTACATGTAAGCCAAGAATCAGCAACCCATTAGAGTTTGAAGGCCATCAAAAAATGTAGCTCATATTTGGTTGAAGGCTGTCCAAATTGGTAGTCCATTAGAGCACATTAAAAGAAATAAAATGGCAGCTTATTGGAATGCTTTTCTTGGATAGGTGGGGAGATTTGTAGCTAGTGTTATAGTGCTTTGCTTAGATAGATGGGTAGCTTGGTAAGAGACATGATTCACGAAGGAGCTTGGACCTTTCTGTTTAGTCAACAAATTCGACTGCACCCTTAATTTGTCTCATTTTCATTTGTTCTTGCTTTTGCTTTTATCTTTTTCTTGTTTTCAATTCTCAACTTTGAATGTATGCTAACTTATCCAAATCTTTTTTTATTTTCATTCCATGTCTAAATGTTGAAAGTTTCACCTTAAGTTTTCATAGTTTTCTAGGTATTATTATTGTCTTTCTTTCAAGAATGCTTAGTTTAGTTGCTTATAAGTCTATAGTTTAATTTTTTTATCAATGTATGAACCTTTGTTTATTTATTTGAGAATGGAGCTTTTTAATTTTATTTTTCTGCCTTTATTAATCTTGTTTAAGGTTTGAGTTTTATAATTTCATGTTTGTTTTGATTGAATAATAAGTTATTTGAATATTTATTTCATGAAGTTTCATTTATCTTTAATGTGTTTAGTTCACTTATCTTTAGTAGTTAGTCTTTACGTACGTTCTTAGGCTTTGGTTCATTAGATTTAAGTTTTTTTTCAATTTATATACGTTGGAATTTATGTTTAGATTCTTAAATTAAGTCTTGGTTAATTTGGTTTTAGTTAATTGCCCATTAGGCTAAGTAACTTAAGTTTACATTAAGTGAAGGTTTGAATTTTGATTTCTTAGATTAGTTCTTAATTTTCCAACTTTTTTTTTAGTTATTTAAGTATGATTTATGTTCATTTCATCTTCTTTTTAAGTAGATTAAACATGTGTGGCTAGTCATCTTAAAGGTTTGGAGATATTAGCAGGATAAAGGGATGAAAATTGTGATAATGGAGTGGAATTTATGCTCAATTTGGTGCTTGTATGTCTAGATTGGTTTGGGACTTAGATTTAATTTCATGAATTAGGACTTGCTTCCAGGCTTGATCAACCATCCAAAAACTAAGGTTGAGCATTTGGTACGTAATAGTACATAAAGATTCCCGAAAGTAGCAATAGGTTAGTGGAATTTGTCAGAATGCTTAATCAACTAAACTAGGGTCCCATTCCTTTAGGTTACAGCTTCCAGGCTTTCGATTAGGTGGCCTAAGTTAGTCATTCTTTATTGCCTAAGGCATCTTCACTATTAAATCTAGAGAGCTTGTTTTAGGTTATAGATGGGGATAGGGTCATTTTCAGAGCTTGTTAGATTTGTCTGATTTAGAGGAACTAAGGGCTGGGGAGCTTATTCGAGCCTATAGGCTAACACCATGACTAGAGTAAGTCTTATTTATATTCAAGGATCATCCTAAAAACCTTAAGATATCCCCAACCCACTTCTTTGCTATTGTTATTAGTTTTTTTAAGATTTTATTTGCCTTTTATTTGTGGTCATTGCATCTTAGCTTATTTCGCTTTCACCATTTTAAGGTGTTTTCTTTTCTTTTTCATATAACATTTGAAATAGCATTTGCATCTAAACTCTCTGGGATTTCAACCCTAGCTTACCATTACTATATAGTTTAGGTAGGTAGGAATTTATTATTTGATAACTTGCGATGAGCTCATCATCAGTCAATCGAATGGCGAGCAATGGTGTACTAAATACCAAATTTTTTACAACTAGTCAATTGAACATTGCCTATCGATTAATTGAACGATAAAAAAATAAAAAGTAAAATAAAGATTCAGCAAATTATGCAATGGTAACTTAATTATCTTTTGTAATGTCATTATATATGTTAGATAACTAATATTAGACCATTAGAAAAAGTTAGAAGCATATTTTCAGTACATAAATAAAGTGTTTTATCTATGTTATAGATGGGAGAGTTTGCATGAAATATTTTTTAGAGCAAATCATTGTTTAAAAGTGAAATATTCATCAATATATTTTTACTTAAAGTATCTAAGAGATTTGGATTTTTTTTATGGTGTAGCTTTGAGTAAAGTATTTAGATTTGGTTCATTTTTCATTCATCATTCTAGTCTCTTTTAAAAACCAAGTAAAATGAGTGAAGTGTAATTTTTATTGTATTATTCTTATGAGGATTAATAGGTTATTCTTCAACCTTAGAAAAAGATTTCAATAAAAGGTTATCCTTTAGCCTTGAAAAGGATTGTAAAATCAAACTTTATACACTTTTGTTAATTTATTACAATCATCTCAACAATGCTATTAGGAACTAGACTCAGGGACAAGTGGATAGCTTTGAACTAGTCTAAATCTGATGTATTTGTTCTTCCTTACTTTTATTTTTATGCATTTATCTTATTGAGTTGATTTTTTTTTTTGGTAAATTAGTTATAAGCTTTCACATTCTTTTAATCTTATTTAGATAAATTTCTTTAAATCCCAATTCAACCTCCTCTTAGGAGCCATACAAACCTAACAGTTTTTGTGTCTCCTTTCAACGTTGAAGACAATGTGTTATTCAATTTTGAGGAAGTAGTATATGAATTACATTTTTCCTGTCATTTTTATTGTACGTATTCATTTTCTATATTTTTGTTTAGTTTGATTCACGATGTGAGAATTGTAATGCATAGTTTAAGTGCATAGATGGCATCAAATTCAAAGGAATTAGTTCAATCGAGAACAAGGTCATGAAAGAAGTGAATAAATATAACCTTGTGAAGTTTAAATGTGACTGTCTTCCCATTAAATTTTCAAATTAAATATGATATTACACACCAATTCTTACCTCTTTGACAATTGTTTGGATGCACTTTCTTTTAAATTGGACTTAATTTGATAGGCTCCATTAGTGATCATTCATAAACAAGATTGATGAGGAATAAGTGATACAGATTCACATTATAAATGAAATAAGTGTGTTAAATTCAAATCCTACTCCACTAACTCCACTAGTAAATGTGGAAAAAAAATAAAAGAAAATTGGGTTAAGAGTAAAGCTAAAAGCTACTTGTGCTATGTCACATAATTGAGTAATTGAGACTGTTCCCCACAAGACATTCACCTTCGCATGAAAAGGCTAAAACAACACTACAACTAAGCTAAAAAAACGTCACCTAGTTGAGTAGCCAAAGGTGTTACCCATAAGACGTGCACAATTATGAAAAACGATTAGGTGGTTGTTCTTAATAAATGTAAAACTTTGAGGTTTTAAAGGAAAAAGTGAAAAACTATGGATCTTATTTCAATGTCAAAATTTTTTATAAGTGATTACTTAATGATAGCCTATCTTGCACTTGGTAATTAAAATATAGGGCATTCTTACAAATGACATGAATGTGAGAATGTTATAGTAATATTCTAATTAAAGATCATATTCAATTCAAAGACACTCATGATGTAAATGTAATAAGTGAATGATTTGAATCTCCTTGAATAATTGATATTCTTGGTTAAAGTTAGTTCTATGAAATTTCTAGCCATCGTTGTATTTAAGCTATCATTTATTATTGCATATGTTTTTGTTTACCTTGCATTTGAGTTTTTCTTAGGGATAAGTAAAGGTTTATGTGTAGGGAAGTTAATAGGTTGGCATTAAGACATGTTTACTTAGTTGCAAAGTATGTTATTATGAGTGTTTAGGATGGTAATGTTGTGTTTATGACATAGAATTAAGTTTTTTTTAATGTAATTGTTATTATTTATATGCTTTGAGTTCCAACTACTGATGTTGGTCATGCTTTGGATCTTATTTGTGTGGATGCCTAATGTGTTTTCATTTGGAATTGAACTAGTAAGAAAAATAAGAGAAGAAGGACAATTAATTAAAGAAACAAAAGCCTATGATATTTTGAATTCCCACGATCATGACAATAGGTGCAGAAATTGCTGAAGTTCCAATGCCATTTTTAAAAGATCACGCAAGTTGTACATGTTTCATATTTTTTGAAGTTTTCAAGACATAAAAAGGGTTGGAATCCCTATGATCTAGGAAGGAATGTTTTTAGGACATACCAAAAGAAGAAAGAAGAGTTTTGGTTGCTACAATGAGGATAAAACAATATTAACCAAGTGAAACATCATGAATAACCAACTTTTTAGATTTTCTTACTCCAAATTTTAAAGAGAAAGATTGTGAAAATTCATGTAATTTTTTTTCTACTTTTTGGTTTGAGAAATGTGATTATGGGGGAACTCATTTAAAACATAGATAGCTAACTTTCTCTTAATGATTACTCTTTGAATACTTTGTTGAACCTTTATCTTATTAATTCAGTGCAATATATTGGGGTTGATTCCTGCACTTATTCCTTACTTGAAATTAAGAGGTTAAATTAGAAAATTATTTTTAGGTTGTATAATGAGAGTATACCCTAATAGACCTATCAACTTCAGGTTTTTAATTAATTGGAGAGAGATCTTAATTAATAGATTAATTGCCTTTAAGATGGTTTCATAACTAGTTGGGTCGTTAGGAAATGTTTTAAGGAATTAAAAGATTGGAACTCATTTCCCAAATAAATCAATTAGGGACACTTGGTTAGAGATTGAGACATGGTAGACAAAACTACAGGATATCATAGATCAAACATAACTGAATCAATAAGGTAAGGATGAGACAAAATAGTGATAGAAGTAATTCTTAATGCTTTTCTTTGCTTTCTCAAGTTCTTAAACTCTTGATTATCAAATTTTTTGGTTGTTTTATTTTAGCTTTATTTTAGTTATTGTTATTTTATTTTTTGGTTTTAAACAAAGTGTAACTCAAGATGTTAAGTGACTAATCATAATCTCTATGAAACTATAATATTTATACTTGCCATGTAGCATTAAAACTGGCAAATAAATTGGTTTTTCAAAAATTGTTGCTCTTCATCAGTTATAAAGAAAGATTGCATTAGATTCCTCTTTATCCACTTTTAAGAAGATTGTATTTGGGTTACTCTTCAGCATTTAAGTAAGATTGGTATTAGTGAAAACTCCATCAACTACTTTGGAAGAGGGCATATCCTAAAGTTGTTTCTCAAAAACTCTATAAAAATTTTATTACATCCTTCTTTTACTATTCTTTTTATTATATATATATATATATATATTATGTTTGATTTATTAATTGCCTGAATTAGGTTTATCAACATTGAATTGGCATACATTTCATATAGGATGAATATTTATTTTAGGTTTGCATATAGTCGAAAATTGGTTTAGGTGGCCTAGAGATTTACTTTAGAAAAGAATTTAACCACCTAATTCAACCCGCTCTTAGATTCCATAAGGCTTAAAAATAATTAATAAAATCTTTGGACTCTAACAATTATGCGAAGATTAAGCTCATTAAACAATTTAGGAATATTTTAGAATGTTCCTATAGATTTTACTTTATGCAATTAGACTTAGGAATCCATGGAACGTATTTCAATTAATTTTCCTTATTCCTAAAACATCTACAATAATTTATACCTTCTCCTCAATACCTCACATTCATTAATAAACTGATAGTAGAAAATTAATTGGTATTGTAGATTCAGACCTCTAATTTTTAGGGTTGAAATAATGCTCAAATTATCTTAAAGTTATGTTGTTTATTTCATCTATAAAGAAAGTAACCAAAGAATATTTCAAATAAAAGGATAGGACATATGAAAAATTAGTGAAAAAGGTTAGATTGTACCTAGTTATGTAGAGCACATAGATCCAATTCAATTCTTACGTTAGTCTAATTAGCAGTAACATGATATATGGAGGTGATTTTAATTTTAAGCCAGTGAGGTATCCAATGTTCAAAATTTTTACCATTTATACTTCTTAGTTCATAACTGATATGATATATTTAATTCTAACCACTTTACCTTGCTTATAAAAGTCAACTAACCATCCTTTTCACATTTCATCCTGATTTGACATTCCTTGGTTCCACCACAGGCCATTTGTTATATGTGTAGTAGAATGCATCATAATTTTTTTTTGTAAGCTTTGCATCATTCAGTAGCATGCATGGTTTGTATAAGGAGGCTAATCTCCTTGCTATCCCTCTAATTATTCATTAATTAATTTAATTTTGCTCATCGATAAATAAATAAATAAAATAAAATAAAATATATTTATATTAAATATAAAAATTATATTATTTAATATAAATACTAACAAATTAATATGATAAATAAATAAATCAATTTTTTATGTATATTATACTCATTGCTTGCTAATTTTTCAATCATCTTTAAGATATGTAGTTATTCTTGTGAAATGTTACTTATTTAAAAATGATAAATCAACAAAATTTGAATATAAAATTTAACTAAGGGACAAATTCTAAAGTTTTCATAAAAATAAGAGCCATTCATGATACTTTTAAAACACAATGAGTTTGAGTAGAAATGATAAAACCATAAAAGAAGATTAATTTTTTAAGTCATTATTATTTATTTTTCAATTTAGGTCATTCTTTTTTATATATAATTTGAAAGAATTTTAACAATTCATTAATTTTCAAAGCTTAGCTATAAAATCTTCCATACAATTAATGATACCACAATGTATTGAAAAATATTCCCTGGGTAGATGGTAGATACTTTAGTAGGCAATACTAATTACAATATGTTTTAGACGGCTAATAGGTTGATCTATATAGGCTATTATCATCCAAAACTAGGTTGGGGCTAACTTAGTATACCTAATGATTTGATGTTTTGACCATCATTTTTTCCCTTTTATTCACAAGAAAAATTGATTCACCAATCCATGTTGGAAGGATACCAATAAGTAACTGGTTTGTTTTTACCACTTATCCCTATCCAAACTTATTATAATTCTTACTTCTTATATTGAGTTTTAAACTTTGCAAACTTAATTGTTAAGAGTTGCTTTTAACCCTTTCATTTTTCAATTTTTAATTTAATGCTAAGAATGCTATCTTAAAATCTCACTTACAAAGATGTTTTCCTTATTTAGATGTAATATTCCATCTTTAGCTAAATGAGGTAGGACAATAGGTGCGAGGACATTATTTTGACATTGTGTATAAAATTTTGCCCTGGGTCTAACTTATGTTAATAAAACTTGTAGTCCTTAAAGTGTTTATAGTATATAATCTTCTTTAAAATTTTAGTTGAAGTATTAAAACATTTAAAATAATGGGAGGCATGCCATAAGTGTCACTTTAAATAAAACTATGCTAATTAAAAGAAATGGTTAAATTATGTGAATTTTATGCGATGAGAAGTGAATTTAATAAGAAGTTTTGACTCTTCATTTTAGGTGTGTATGAGAGATAATTTATTTTCAATTCTTTTTTCTCTTATTGATTTCTTAGTAAAAATTTGAAGTACAACAACATTTAAATGAAAGAATGGCATGATATGTGTGCTACATCAATTGTAACCTATCTTAATAAAAGAAATCATTGAGTTTTATGAAGTTTGTGTGGGGAGACGTGAATTTAATAAAAAAATTTTGACCTTTTTTTTGGGTGTGGGAGACCATCTATTTTCCATTCTTTTCCTTCTTTTTCAATGTGTGTGTGGTTTAATCATTTTGGCTTTAATTTTCCTCTTACTTTGATGATGGATATGATAGAGGTCAAATTGATTGTGTTTTTAATGAATTTGTATTATGTTTTAACCCCTAATTGCATGCTTAAATGTTTAATTACCATTTTAAAATGTTTAATTTATAGGAAACTATGATTAAATGGAGAATTATACAAAAGATTGGAAGAAATTAAAAGGTTTTTAACATCTAAGATGTCTAACACTGAGGCACAAAAAAGTAAATCGGCCACTAAATCTTCACAATTCTAATTTAGGCATGGCTTATAATTAAGGCCCTATCTGGTAATGAGAAAGAGGTTGTCCTTAAGCTCCTACAAGTTGAAATTAACAAAGACATATATGAAAAAAGAGAGGTGAGATCAGATATGGAAAAATTCTTTGCATTCTTCCGTAGCCTTTCCTTAGTGTTCTTAGTTTTCTTACGCTTCAAACACTTGTATATTTTAATCTAACTTATTTTCTGAGCTATGAAACAATGGATCCTGTTGTTAAGACACATATGTGATATTAAAGACCATCTTAAGGGGTTTCTAACTCACATATCTTTACATATTGTTTTGTTTTTTAGATTAATCAAAGTGTTGACCTTTAACTTACATATATCCATGCTCTTTAGTTTTCTTGATGTTTGATTGAAGGATTTGAGTTTTGTTAGAGTTAATATCACATCACAGAACCTATAAAGCATTTAAGATGTTTTCTTGGATGTTTTCTAAAGTCTAAACTCATTGCTTACCTCTTTTATTTGTGAATAATCAAATTATGTTGCTAAAGATGCATGTTTTGTAAGCTTTGGTTGATATGTGTGCCTAAACCAATGTTAAACTAAGGATTGGTCTGTAAATGAATTAAATTAGCTTTTGCTAATGTTTAAGGAAATTATTTTTGTTTATTAAAGGTATAAAAATTCTGTTTTTAACATAGACACTTTAGACAAAGATTAATGGATGATCTAAGACTTGAGAAATCAACTTAGGTCATTAGAATAATTAAGAAACAACATAAATTAATCATTGCATGATCAAACCTTTATTATTTCTAAGATTTTGAGTTTAAAGATTAAAATTCTAGAATTTAGCATCTTGATCATAAAGTCTATTAACTTGAATTAATGCATGACTAAACTTCAAATTAGGATTAATAGAGACAAAAATATTTCTAATCATAGCTTTGTCTTAAAATTATGCAGATATTCTAAATTAGTCTAAAAAAGGGTTAATTACTCAATTAATTCACTAAAAACCTAATCCTTAGCCAATTTCTCTAACTTTTTAATTTTTGGTAATTTTTTAAACTACTTAGATGCCATTTTTATACTATTTGAAATCAATTAGCATATATTACCTTTTTTTTCAGTTTTTTAATCAATCACTTTGATTTTCCTAAATAATTTAAAACTAATTGACCTAATAGTTGTAGATTTTTCCTTATGGGATCGACATCTTAATTGTTTTCCATTATATTACTTGCTCAACAGGTGCACTTTCCTATAAAGTTTATTTAAAATCAAGTTAAAAATTATGTTACAAATTAAGTCACCCTAACCTACAAACAACAAGTTTTTTATACCATTACTGGGGAAGAAGAAAAAATATTGTGATAAATTGGTGTCAATTACTCTACGACTTGTGTATGTTGTTTTTCTAGTTTTTCTTAATTTTGTGCCTTTTTTGTTATTTTAATTTTTGAGTGATTTTGTTCCTTTTTATTATCTTACTTATATTGTAAGCTTGTTTAGTTAGACTTTTGTCCTTGTTACTTTTTTTCTTTAAGTTTTTATGTATACATAAGGTCGAAAGCCTAAATTGCTTGACTTTGATCCAGAGCTTAATTGCATACTTCCAAAGAAAAAGAAAAAAATCTTGAGCTACCACATCTGATCCTTTAGAAGTAAGAACTTCTAGTGACATTAAATTTGAACCTATAGAAATGGACCCTTATGAATGTGTAGTTATCAAACCTCAAAATGAACCAAGGGAACCAATCATGATGGATCTAGTGATAGGAAATAGTGGTATACTTGTGGCTAGTATTGTTTAGCCTAAGGTCATTTCCAATAAATTTAAAATTCCCTATAGTATCATTTCCATGTTTAAGTTTTCACAATTTGGTGGATCAAATTTAGAAGTTCCAAATGAACATCTGAAAAAAAAAAAAGACATTGGCAATATTTTTAAAGAAAATGGGATTTTGGAAGATGTAGTAATGCTTAGGATTTTCCATTTTCTATTAAAGATAAATCTAACACCTGGTTTTCAACACTTTGGACTGATTCTATCACTACTTGGGATGATTTGAAGAATCTTTTCTTGCCAAAATGATAATCGAGATTAACTCTTTTCTGTAATATGAGAATGAGAGCTAATATGGGGCTTGGAAGAGGTTTAGAGAGATGCTTGCCAAGTGTCTTAGCCATAGATTCAATACGTAGCAACAAGTGGACATTTTCTACACTAATCTTACACCTTTCACTCATAGCACCATTGATGTTGTGGTTAAAGGTAATTTCATGAAAAAGAATCTTAAACTAAGCTTACAACCTAGCTAAGGAGATGGCATCAAACAGTTTTCAGTATAATTCTAAAGACTATATTAGGAAGTCATATGGCTTTCATGCAATCAATGATATAGTATCTCTTGCAGCCCAAATAGAGGTACTGAATAAGAAGCTAGATAGTTTGTTGAGTGGTGTTGGCAGTAACACCATTAGAGTTAAGTGTAGAAGTTATGAAAGTACCTCTCATTCATCCTTATAGTGTCAAAAAGGTAGTCCTTTTGCTTGAGAACCTAAACAAGCCCAGTATATTTGTAATTTTAATAGGCAAAGACAAAAACTCTTTTTCAAACAATAACAATCATAGTTAGAGAAACCATAGTAAGAGTTATTGTAAGTCGTCCAAATAATAAAATACCTAACTACTAAACTAACTATGTAGTACGACAAGTCAAGGTTCATCTCACAGCGAGTTAGGGTGTGCTAAAGCTATTTCCAAGATTTCCTAAAAGAAAAACCCTAGAATTAAGTGACATCAAAATAAAAAACATAAAGAAGAAACAAAAAAAAAACCAAAAAGCAAGCATGCACAAAAGAAATAAATAGAGACTATAAAAGAAAGTCAGGGAGAAGATATGTCAAGGAATCAAACTTATAATTAATCATTGAAATGAATGAAGTGTGATTGGTTTAAGATTCTAGCCAATAGGTTTGAACAAGCTCTAAAATCCTATGTTCCACCAATTTTGGATAAGCCCTATATGATAGAAAACTTACCCCTAACCACGCGACATCCTAGAACAAGCCCTCTAAATTTAACAATGCTATAATATTAACGTACTAGGGAATGACAAACGTAAGCAATAATCTCTCAAGCATGGATTATGTAACCTATAGAATTGGAATCCTAGGCTAAGTTGATTAAGTTCACTAACAAAACCAATTAGCCTATTGCTACTTATAGAAATCACTAGGACTATTACGCATCATAAATTCATTCTTAGCAATGGAATTAAAAATTAAACCTATGGTCAATCATATGAATAAATCCCTAATTTATGTCATTTAAATAAAATTCCAATTCAACCTCAACCTAAATCACAACACCCATTTATTTCCTAATTAATTTTAAAAATTATTAAGCCAAAATCCCATCGATATCTTCCACCCAAGTATAACATAAACTATCATTATGAAATTAACACAAACAAGTATGTAAGTCCTATGGCACCCAAGAGGGGGGTGAATTGGGTATTAAAACTTTTTTGCAAATTTAATCTCTCAACCTAAATCAATTGGAAACTAGATGAAATCACTAAACCAACATTTAACCTAAGATGAAATGATAATACAAATATCAACGTAAATGCAATAGGTTGAGTTAAAAGAAAGACACAAGGCAATTTAAAGAATTTCACCAACCCCAAAGATAGGTTAGGTTTCCTTTACAAGTACTTGTTGGATGATTCTATACTAATCAATTAAAATAATTAAAATCTTCTTTCAAGGTGAAGAGTAACCTTTACAATCTTACTTTCCAAGGGTGAAGACTAACCCAACAATAACAATCTTACTTTCTAAGGTGAAGAGTAACCTATCCCAAATCTTTTCAAGGCAAAGAGAAGCCTACACAATTCACAATTAACCAAAATATTCAATTCCCCTAAATTCAAGTAACTACATACACCTTGAAAGGTGTTTCACTTAATGCACAATTAAACTAATGGCTTTAGCTTTCAATAAATGATATGAATGAATGATAACTATCTTGAAAGCCTAAACAAACTTAGTATCACAGAAATCAAACATAAAAACGTGCATATGTTCAAGCAATATGATCAAGATAAGCTAATCACAAAATCTTGATAGTTTAAGCACTCTATGAATATTCAACCAAAAACATAAATATAAGTGCTTAAAAACTTAATCCAAAACTACTAGAGCAATCCTAGCACCTTATGTGAACTAGCCACAATAAATTTATACACATAAAATTTATTAATATGAAGAAACTTGTGATTAAATGAAGAACATAAAAAACTGAACAGTTTAAACTCGTGATTAAATGAGACAGGGGTACAACGACACTCAAGCAAGGTGCCATTGATTGATGAACAGCCTGCCGTTATATGTCTAGAAACACAAAATATGCTGCAAAATTGACCCCAAACAATTCCAAACAAGTTTCGAATGATAATTAAGACTTTAAACACTTTTGAAATCATGTATTGAGGCTATATGATTGCTCAAACATCTTAAAACAATTCAAAAACAAGATTTGTCCTATGAATTGAGATAATATGCACTTTTGACATTTCAAATGCAATGCATGATCAATCTTATGCCCTTAAGTCAATTCAACATTAAGTAAAACTAACAAACATATTTGAAACAACCTATCTAAGGTCTTGAAATATTCAATTCAATTGAATTGCCATTATCTTTAATTTTGACCTTCAAACTCCAAGCTTTCCATATTGAATTTCTTTGAAACATACCTATCTTTAAGATTAACATCATAAACTCAAACCATTAGTAATCAAACATATTTTGTTTTCATTAAAACCAAGATTGGAACCTCCCATGGTTCAACATTCTTTGTTTTACTTTCTTCTACAATTAATCTCATTCAAATTTTCATTAGTTTAAGTTTAATTTTTAGTTTCTATAATCTTATTTTACCTTGAACAAGGTGAAGTTCAGATCGTTAGGTGTCTAGATTTAATGCTCATGGGATCGATATCAGTTATACTATAAGTTACGACCTATATACTTGTAGTGTAGTTAAAACTAGCGAACAAGTTTTTGGCGCCATTACTGGGGATTGATATTTTAACATCTTACTTGATTTGGGTAACTTAGATTTAAGTTTTATTGATACTCTTCCTTATGTCTTTCCAGGTGCATGACCACAAGGAGTACACAACAATCCACCGAAGTGAGTGACAAAGAGTTTTTGGATATAACAAGACATGAACGAGAGCTAAGAAGAGTGAAACCCCAAGATATTATACAGAGAAATATGGTTGAAGAAGGAGAACAAGGAGTAGCCGAAAGAAATTTGATGGACTTTTTTAGGCCTAGATTTTGTCCATAAAGAGTTACAAGGCCTGCAGTCATGACAAACTATTTTGAAATTAAGCCAACACTCCTGAACATCCTCAATAATAGTGTCCAATTCCATGGATTGTCAGAAGAAGATCCTAATGCCATTTTAGCCAACTTCTTGAAGATATGTGATACTTTCAGGTTTCAAGGGATGTCTGATGATGCTATGAGACTTAGACTATTTTCTTTCACTTCAAGAGATAGAGCAAAGACGTGGTGCAACGAGTTCAATTCATGACAGATTATTACATGGGAGCAAGTAGCCCAAGCCTTCCTTACTAAGTACTTCCCCTTGACAAAAATTATGAAGATCATCAATAAAATTACAAATTTTCAACAAGGTGATAAGGATTTATTATACGAAGCTTGGGAGAGGTTCAAAGAGTTACAGAGAAGTTTCCCACATCAAAATCTTATAAAAGATTTCCTTTTTTAAACATTCTATAATGGTGTAAATCAGAATACAAAAGGAACCATAGATGCAGCGGCTAAAGGTTCTTTAATGCGAAAAACTATTAAGGCAGTTCATGATTTTATGGAGGAGTTGACGAGCAATAGTTGTATTTGGTTTAGTGAGATAAGTAGACAAGGTCCAAATGAGCAAAAGGGGGAAATAAGAATTGACTCAGTAACAACTCTGCAAGCATATATCACAACCCTTACTAGATAATTAAACATTATGCAAGGAGCTTTTTCTACTGCTAAGGCTGTGCACTTTCAATGTGAGCTTTGTGGGCAAGACAATCATGGCAATGCAGAATGTTTCTTGATGGGAGCTATTGGCACTAAACAAATAAACTACGTTGGCCAACAACAACGAGGTAACAACCCATACCCCAACACTTATAATCTAGGGTGAAAGAACCACCAAAACTTTTCTTAGAGTACTAACAATGTAGGTAGGCAAGTAAGACCTCAAGGAATTCCTGGATTCCAACAAGACTGTTTTGGGTAATTAGAGAGTAAGATAGACAAGATGATGGATGTTATAGGCACCAATTCCATCCATAACTTGAAGGTATAGGTAGGTCCACTAGCTAATGCTTTATCTTCTAGGAATGCAAGTAGCTTACCAAGTACAACCGAAGCAAATCCAGAAGAACAAATCAAAGCAATCACACTGAGAACTGATAAGCAAATGGAAGAGCCAAGTGTGCAAAAGGATAACCAAACAAAGGAGAAAGGTAAGGGGGTAGAGGAGGACAAAGAAGACGCGAAGTCGTATATGCCACCACTATCATATAAATCAAAGATCCCATATCCACAAAGGGTGAGACAACATTAGGTAGATGCTCAGTTTTCCCAGTTTTTAGAGAAACTGAAGAAGCTTCAAATAAACATATCCTTGTTGGAGGCATTGGAGTGTATGCCTAAGTACGCGAAGTTCCTTAAAGATATATTGACAAGTAAACGCACTTAGGAGGATAACCAAATGGTGACCTTGACGAAGAATTGTTGTTCAATTATTTCAAGCAACATGCCTTTAAAACTACAAGATCCATGGAGTTTTATTATTCCATGTGTTGTTGGTGATTTTGAATTTTCTAAATGATTATATGATCTAGGTGTAGGTATAAACTTGATTCCGTTGTCTATTTTCATAAAAGTGGGGCTAGGAGATGTCAAGCTAATATCTATGCTTATTCAACTCACGGATCAATCCATCAAGAGGCCTTTTAGGGTAGTAGAAGATGTTATGGTAAAAGTGGATAAATTTATAATTCTGGTTAATTTTGTGGTATTGGATTTTGAAGAAGATAGGAACTGTTCATTAATTTTGCGTAGGCCCTTTATGAATACTGGTCGGGCATTAGTTGATGTACATAAAAGGAAGTTAGTTTTTAGATTTGGTGTTGAGAAGATTGAATTTAAAATTAAAAAATAGTTTAAGAAACTAGTGGATAGTAATGTTTATATGAAGACTGACATTGTGGATGATTTTATTAATGAAGTTGAAGATCAAGTTAAGGAAATTAGGGAAGTTCAAGGACATGAGAGTGTGGAAGAAGAAGAGTTATGTGAGGGGGTGGAAAATGAAAAGTTAGAGAAGACAGATGCACCTATACCACCCTTTATTGTGATACGACCTTCTCTAGAGTTACCTTACCTTCCTATATCAGATATATATTTTTAGGTGAGGACAACACGCTACCCATCATTGTTTCTAACCAAGAGGAGAAACTGGTAAAGACCATCAAGAAAAGAATGAGGGCTATAGGTTGGCAAAATTTTGATATCATAGTTATTAGCCCAAATGTAGTTATGCATAGAATTTACCTTGAAGACGGATGTAAGAAAGTGAGAGAAAGACCAAAGAGATTGAACTCGAACATACAAGAAGTGGTGAGAAAAGAGGTGGTTAAATTCTTGGATGCTGGAATTATTTACCGTATCTCTGATAGTGAATAGGTGAGCCCAGTATAGTGTGTACCCAAGAAGGGGGCTTGACCGTGGTTGAAAATGAAAAAGGGGAACTACTTTTAACGAGAACAATCACAGGTTGGCTTGCATCCACTACAGAAAGCTTAACACCACAACTAAGAAGAATCACTTTCCCCTATCTTTTGTAGATCAGATGGTTGAAAGAGTGGTTAGGCATGTATTTTATTGCTTTCTAGATGGGTATTTAGGTTATAATCAAATCTTTATATATCCAGATGATTAGGAGAAAACCACATTCACTTGTCCTTATGGAACATTCACCTATAGAAGAATGCCTTTAGCCTTTATAATGTTCCAGCTACTTTTCAACGATGCATAATGGCCATATTCTCATATATGATAGAAGATATAATAGAAGTGATTATGGATGATTTCTCAATCTTTGGAGACTCTTTTCATAACTATTTGAAAACTTTGGACATATTACTTCAAATATGTGAAAAATCGCATCTATTCCTTAATTGGGAAAAGTGTCACTTTATGGTGCACGAATGAGTCAATTTGGGGCATAAGATTTCGTGCAAAGGAATGGAGGTAGACAGAGCCAAAATAGAACTTATTGAGAAACTTCTACCGCCAAGTAACGTTTAGGGTGTTATAGTGTTTTTGGGACATGCTGGGTTTTATCATCGATTTATTAAAGATTTCTCTTTTGTTGCTCGACCCCTTACTAATTTGTTAGTAAAGATGCACCTTTTCACTTTGATGCTAACTATTTAAATTCTTTTGACTGGTTGAAAGAGGCACTCGTATTTGCACCAATTCTAACTTTATCATATTAATCTTTATCTTTGAGATCATGTGCAATGCTAGTGACCAAGCATTAGGGTGCATTCTATGATAGCAGAAGGAGAAGAGATTACATGCCATCTACTACACCAGCAAGACATTGATAAGAGCCCAATTAAATTATACCATTACTAAAAAGGAATTGTTAGCTGTGGTGTTTGCATGCTACAAATTCACTCATACCTGTTAAGTTTAAAGGTAATTGTTTTTACTGATCATGCAGTACTAAGATATCTATTCGCCAAAAGGGATGCCAAGCCAAGGCTTATACTGTGGATATTACTTCTACAAGAATTCGATTTAAAAATACGAGATAAGAAGGGAGCAGAGAATGTAGTGACCGACCATTTGTCACGTTTAGAATATAGGGAGATGCAATTAAGTGTTGATATCAATGAACACTTGACCAAAGAATCCTTGATGTTGGTAACCGATATTTTTATTCCATGGTTTGCTGATATAGTGAACTACATCATAGGTGATATCCTTCCTCCCAACTTAACTTATCAATAAAAGAAGCGATTTTTGTTAAAGTGTACTCATTATTTGTGGGATGAACCAATCTTATATAAGATATATGCTGATGGACTAATCTGTAGGTGTGTTTCTGAGGATGAAATGCTTGAAATTTTAATACAATGTCATAATTCATCTTATGCAGGTCATTATAGAGCCACCACGACTATAACTTCTGTGCTGGAGTGCGGATTCTTTTGGCGTAGACTATTCAAAGATGCACTTGAGTATGTTAAGGATTGTGATCGATGCCAATGAGTAGGAAATATTTTAAAGTTGGATGAGATACCACTCTCTAAAATTCTAGAAGTGCAAGTCTTTGACGTATGGGGAATTGATTTTATGGGACTATTCTTATCCTCGCTCGACAATACTTATATCTTCATAGGTATGGATTATATCTCTCGATGGACAGAAGTAGTAACTACCCCAACCAATGATGGTAAAGTCATACAGAAGTTCATAAAACGAATATTGTCTTAACTGGTTATATGATCATCATCTTATATTTGGGCTGTACCAAAAAAAATTGTGTATGATCAGTCTTCTTGAAATTTGTGCAAGATGCAAATCTACCTTCTCATCATTTTCAATTTTCTCC
>JAOXYD010130402.1:0-10983 GCA_028565735.1 Pinacopodium congolense | reverse complement strand
TTCCGCAATTGGTTATTAAAATTGATAAAGATCGTGTGAGCGCGAGAATTGAATGAGTAGCGCCTTGGTATTCCTTCCAGGGGGTATTAGGGCGTTACACATTGATAGGAATATATTTTATGATGTTTTCATATGAGTTTCAATGTTATTTAATCTCTATTTTGATGTTTCAATGCTTGATTTGTGTTCTCTTTTTAGTTTACATGCAGATTTGATCTTTAAACATAATTACAAGTTGAAACGGCCAAGTTTGGAGTTGAATTGGAGAAAAATTTAAACTAGAAGAGGTGTGGAACCAATTTGTGGACTTAGAGCATCATGATATGAAGTTTCAGACTAAATTTCAAGGCCATATGAAAAGTTATGAAGAGTGGATAAAGAAAAAAAAAAGCTCAGTTGAGCATCGATTTTGATAAAAGTGAATTTAGTGATACATTAAGTGCATGTTTAGAGCTTAAATTGTTCTGAAATTTTATGAGATGCAAGAGCCTCATGTGAGGAGCCTACAAACCAAATTTTCATGGCAATGGGAATTTTATAGAAGGATTTATAGTAGAAAAAGGTGAAGGGAAGCATAAGCTATCGAAGTTTAGGACATAAATAGAATTTGCAAAGAAACATCATTTTTATTTTTTAAGGTAAAAATTGACGAAGTTGCTTCCAGAACATCCCAAAAACCCCTAGAATCCATCCAACACATATTTAAGGAAGATTATGAGCCATTTTCATCGGTATTAGGCTCCCACTTGGGCAATCATCAATGTTATTTATGTTTTTTTTAGGTTTTTAGGTTTTTCTTCATGTCTTTCCACCTCGTTTTGAATTATATTGTTAGATTTAGTAGTTTAGGTGTTGAATATTGGTTTTATTTATGTTTTCTTTGCTAACTTGCCATTTTCATTGTATTTTTGTTTTATTTTTATTGTTATTTCATTTGGGTAAGGTTAAATATGTGTTGAATGCTTAGTTTATGTTAATGTATTGTGATTTTCCTTATTTTCCAACCTTTGTAATCTTATTTTTTTTATGATTTATCAAATTTTAAGTTTGGGTTTTGTTAATTTCAGTTTATATTATTATTGACTTTAGTATATTAGGTTAGTTTTCTTATGGGTTGGAAGACATCAATGGGACAATGGATGAATTTTTGTGAGAAATGACATAATTGGTATTGGGCATTGTGTTTTAAGTCAAGATTGAATTGAGATTAGGAGTAAATGACATGAATTAGGGATTTATTCATAGGATTGGCTATCTTTGGTATAATTTTTAGTTCAATTACTAAGAATGAGCTTGTGATATATAATATTCCTAGTGATTTCTACAAGTGACGATAGGCTAATTAAATTTATAGTTAAACTTAATTAAATTAGCCTAGGATTCTAATTCTCTACGTTACATAACCTGAGCTTGTGAGATTGTGGCATAGGCTAGTCGTTCTCTAGTACTTAAAGTCATTGCATCATTAAATCTATAAAGCTTGTTATAGGTTGTCACGTAGTTAGAGATACTTTCAGAGCTTGTTAGATTTCTCTAAAATTAGAGGAACTTAGTATACAAGAGCTTGTTTGTGTCTATCGTTTAGCATCTTAGACTAACCACAATTTATATGTTTTGATGATAAATTATAGGTCCTAAATTCTAGAAATATCTTTCTCCTGACTTCTCGTAATTGTTATTTGTTTCCTATCTTTGACTTTGTGTTTGTTATGTGTCTTTTCATTTAATTTAAATGTCTTCGCATCCAGGGTTTTCTTTTTTTTTATTTTCTTTTAGCACAACATTAGAAATAGCTAGAATCCCCCTTCCTATGGGATCGACCTTAGCTTGCCTTACTATACAGTAGGTTTAGTTATGTATTTTATTATTTGGTGGTCTAGGACAGACCTACCACCCATACTTAATCAAATGAAATCAAAGATTGAAAATTTAAGACAAGCAATGAAAACTAAGATTCAACACTTAATCTAATGAAAACTCAAGCTTTTTATACTATCAAGCAACTAAACATAACCCAATTCGAAAAATAAAAAACAAATAAATTAAAAATAGAAATTCCAGCACAGAAAATTAGAACAAAAACTCAAACTAAAAAATTTATAACATAAAAAATTCATAAATCTCAACGACCAATCATAAACTAATAAAAAACATTAAAAATAAACGGAAACCCATAAGATAAACCACCATACAAGTTAGTAATTAACAAATATAGACCTGAAACAATAGGAACCCAAGGTTAAACAACTAAAATAAAGGCTAGAAATTGAGAATAAAACCATCTATTAAAATATATTCAAGAACCTATACATTATCTAAGAAATTCAAACTCAAAATTCATCAACCATTAAATCTATATGTATTGGAAGATAGAAAAATGAAAAAAATTAAATATCTTTCAAAAACTATAAATAAAGATGAATATTACCTAAAACACTAAACTAAACTGTTGGAAATCAAAACAAAATCAAAATCCAACTACAATACCTTAAGAACATGAAAAATGCTAAGAAAACAAGATGAAGACTTAGGAAAATAGCTATGGCTGCTCTTCTTTATGTTTTTAAGCTCATTATATATGTCTTGGATGGCTTATAGGGCTTTAGAGATGTTTTGGGGGCAATTTGGTCAAGTTTTCCCCTAAAAATCACAAAATGACATTATTTTACAAATTTCGTTTAAGTCCAAAAAATTGATAGCTTCTAACCCTCTTGGCCCTTTTTACTCTAACTTGTTCAATACAACTCCAATAGCCATTAAATTTGCTATGTACACGTGATGTTCTTGCATCCCATAACATTTTAAAATGAATTGAGCTCTTATAGTACATCTAATGCATCACCAAAATCACCTGTACCAAATCTAGTATTCAACCAAGCGAGTCTTGTTCTTTTCTTTGTGCACTCTTCATAGGTTGTCATATGATCTTGAAATTTGGTGTGGAACCTAATAACAAGATGCTATAAGTCTTCACATTGGTCCTACCTCTTATATTTATAAAAGTGCTTCAAAATGGTCACCATATCATTTATCTTCCTAACATATGCTATTGATAGATTGTTCTAGCATAGTGAAATTACTTCCACTTGAATCTTTAACCTCCTTTTGCTTCCAAAACTTGATTCTTTATTCCATAATTTTTTCCAAAAGATTAAACCTATTCTTTATTCCAGAATTTGTTTCAAGAGAGTAAACCTATCATTCAACCCATAATAACATAAATTGAGCACTTTTAAACAAAAAATAAGGATGAATTGAAATGCCGTACTAAAACTTAACATAATTTATCCCTATCAAGAATCTATATACATTAACCAAGTAACGACTTTAGTATATGAACCTAAAGTTATTGTACCTATTAAGTGTAAGAAGGTTTTTATGAGAAAAACTAGCATGGATGGTAATGTACACACATATAAAAAAAAAGGCTATTAACAAAAGGTTACAGACAAAAGCAAGGAGTTGATTTTGATGAAAAATTTTTGCTCGTGGCAATGCTTAAATCCATTGGGATCTTATTAGCTATTGCAGCATACAATGATTTTAGATTTGGTAATTAGAGGTCAAAACAAAATTTCTCAGTAAGAAGTTATTGTAGGATGTGTGTATGACATAATCTGAGCGTTTTGAATCCAAGACGTTTTTTTGATCGAGTATGCAAGTTGCAAAAGTCTATTTATGAACCCGAGTAAGCATCGAACAGCTGTTTTGATGAGATAACCAAATAGTTTGATTTTATCTAAAATGTCGATGAACTATGTGTGTATAAAAAGGTTAGTGGCAATGTAGTTGTTTTGTTAGTGCTATATGTAGATGACATATTACTTATAGAAAATGATATACTAATGCTTCAATATGTAAAGATTTGGTTGTCTCTCCATGAAGGATATGGGGGAAAGCAACTTATATTCTAAGAATAAAGATCTATAGAGATAGATCAAAGAGTATGCTTGGTTTATCCTAGTCAATATACATAGACAAAGTGTTAAAGATATTTATTATAAAGAATTTGAAGAGAGGATTATCGATATCACATAGGATTTCTCTCTTTAAGGGTATGTGTCTTAAGACACAAGAAGAGAGAAATAAGATGGATGGTATTCTGTATGTTTCAGTTATTTGATCTATCATGTATCCAATAGGCTTTAGTGCGAGTGGGAGATTATTAGTTTATACCCTTGCAATCAATCTATTAGTTATAAACACATGTATAATACTATGATTTTCTATTCAATCAAAGGAATTTTTTATCTTTATGCATTTTGTGAATTATTTTTAATAATTAATCATAAAAATAAAATATCTGGAATAAGCACTATGTAATTTGAAATTATAATGAGATTAAAACTATGAGATTCTGATTGCATTTTTGTATTATTCTTAAAATGTTTCTAATTATAGTTTCATTAAGACGGGGTATTGATGAAGTGGTTAAACTAGCACATGATATGATTCTTTCTTATGAAGAAAGTAATTGATCTTATAGATTAAAATGTAGGGACATTCAAACAATGTATAGGTGCTTATTATAGAATACGTTAACTAAACTAACTTTATCTTGAGAATCCAAAATGGAGCATTACTTGTGTGTCTATGGATTTTCTCAACATGATAGTTGTATAATTAATCCTTATACTTGAGATTACCAAATTTATTTCATATAAGAATTGTTGAACCAAAGATGTTCTAATCATATGTTTTGATGATGACAAAACATTATTCTTACTAATGTTTAAGTCTTTGATGCTTTATAAGATAGGTTGATGTGTAAAGTGTAAGAGCATATATGCAGGCTGTTCATCCTTAAACGGTGGGTTCCAAGGGTGCCATTTTACTCTTTGTTTCCAGCACAATCAATGACGAGCTGTTCTTAGAACAATGACGTCGTTGATTAGCCCAGAGGGTGCTGTTGATCATTCAGACTCTAACGGCTAGTTTCCTGTTTCGGACTTAACAACTTTTTAACCTCTAAAATGGCTAGTTTTTATTTCTAACAACTCCAAACCTCTTCCAACACTATATATAACATTCCCAAACTATTTTAATAAGTTTATAACCTCTGAAAAACAAACTACAAGATCAAATCTCTCAAATATTCAAAGCTCTCGTTTTCTGTACATCCTTTATTCAATTCATATTTTTAAGTTTTAAATCAGCTTCTTGTGCTGTAAATTTTGTGTTTCTAATTTTTTTAGGTATAGAAGAAACTCAAAAAGCTTTCAATTAATTTTTTGATTAATTAAATCATTTGTTTCAAGCTTTCAAAGATAGATATACCAAAATTGTCTCCGTTTTGGTTGAACTTTTCTGAACTTCTGTGTTCTTCAATGTTGAACTTGCAAAACTATTTTTATTGATTAAAAATTACTAAAAACATTTTTCTTAAGGTCTCAAGAGTGCATAGGATCTTTTACTTCAATTTTTAAGTACTCAAATTGTGTGTTTGAGCTCAAAGAACACAGATTGTTCAAAGCTATCCAAATTGACGTGTTTTCTTTGCAGCGTCATTTTTAACTTTGATTTTGTATTTTAATCAGTTTCTGGAAGTGAAAATTTATTATTTTGAGTTTGCTTAAGGTCTTGGGAGTGTGCCAGTATTTTTTTAGCTTAATTTGTGCATGTTGCTCAAAGCTGTCCAGGTTTAAGCATTCTAGCTTTGTGCTTAATTTTGATCATTAAATTGATGTGCTAAAATTGTGTTTGTTTCTGCGATTTATTGTTAACATATAGATTGATATTGCAGTAGGTTTATTGCATTTAATTTGTATCATTTCATTGATCAAATTCGTGTGGTTATAGGCTATAACTTTAAGACTGCATATATATTTGACAGCTTGTGTTCATATAAGTTGAATATGATTTTTTAATGCATTAATCACGTTTTCAGTGTTTTAATTTCATTGTTTATGGTTTATTGAAGTGCTAGGAGGCTAGACATAATCTTAATTTGCCTCTAGAAGCTTCAGAATTGAGTTTATTACATGAGTTTTAGTGAAACACCATTGAAGGTGTATTTGGTCACATAAATTGGGGGAATTTGTTGATTGTGGTATAGGCTGCTCTTTGCCTTTAAAATAGTTTTGATAGGTTGCTCTTGACCTATAGAAATCAAGATTTGAATTGCATTAATAATTGATTATGAATTGGATTGGTTTAGGCCTTAATTGTGCATTGAATATTTCATATTGCATTAGTTGCATTTGAGCCCTTATCTTGTGTTGATTTTGATCAAGGGTGTCATAAGTTATATAAGCTTGGGTTAAAGCTTAAGGGAGCTTGGTGTAGGGGCTGTCCTTGTAGGACAAAATCTATAAATTGTGTTTGTGTTGAAAGGCTCCTCTTTACCATTAAAAAGATTGTTGTTCGGGTTACTCTTCACCCATTTAAGTAAGATTGTGATAGGTTCCTCTTGGCCTTAGAATCAAAATTGTTGGATATGTTACTCTTAACCTATAACAAGATTGGTATAGGTTCCTCTTGACCTTAGAATTCAAGATTGTGTAAAGGTTCCTCTTGACCTTAAACCAAGATTATTGTAAAGGTTCCTCTTGACCTTTAACCAAGATTATTATTAGTGAATTTCCAACAAGTAGTTGAAGAGAGGACGTAGTCTATCTTTGAGGTAGGCGAACCTCTATAAATTTTTGTGTTCCCTCTCTTCCTTATCTCTTTTACATCTGTGCATTTGTGTTTGATTTAGTATTGTTTGTTTTTTATTCATATTGACATAAGATTTGACATTCTATATAGGTTGAATTTTTTATTAAAGTTTTCATATTGTTTAAATTGGCTTAACGTATTTAAAGTGTTTTATTTCCGTAAGAATTTCTTAAACACTCAATTCACCTCTATCTTGGGTGCCATAGGACTAACAGAAATTAACGACAGAATTCGTTCAAATCATTTCTCTATTGTATTGAAACCACTTCATTACGTCATTTATAGAACATGCCAAAAGTTTGATCATTTTTAGAGAAGATTCAAACCAGATTGAGAAAAAGATCTTCATAACTCATTATAGTTGTACTTTCATTTTATAACAATTAGATAACGACTCCCAAATTGTTAGAATATCAAGATTAATTACAAAGATGGAGATTTCATGATTGTTTCATTTAACATATATATAAATAGAAAATAATTACTTACGGATTACTTCTAAATTTTCTCATGTTAAAAGAAATGAACTGCAAAATCCTTTTTAATCATTTCTTCCCTCTAAATTTCATAAGAAAGTTATGATCTCTCTTTGTTTGGATGAACTTATCTTCATTATGTTCTTTTATTTTGAATTTTAAAATTTCAACATGAGTCATGTCAAAGGCATTTTCATATACTCCTAACTTTGATGTAGAGATTGGATTACAACTTACACTTAATGCTTTTATAACTGGCATCTTCTAACTCAGTTATTGTATTTGACATTTTTCTCAAATGCCTTTGTATTTGTTTGATCATGATACTTCATATAAGTATCAAACTTTGATAACTTATTATGTCAATTTAGTTATAGAAGTACTTTCAAAATGTGCAGCTAAAGCAGACTTTGTGTCCTTAACATAGTCATATTTTTTTCGCTTGTGTGTTATATCATGAACTATATTACTCAACAATTTAATGTAAGCTCAAAAGTTCTACTTTTTTCAATTCTCATATGCATCACGTTCTCTTTTATATTAGGCTATTTATTATATTCAAGAACCTCCATGGTTATAGAACTTCTTGCTCTTCCATAATTGTTAATCTCTTATCCTTGTTGAGTTCGATAACAATGCCTTTTAATACAGTAACCTTATTCGAAACACTAGGTTTCTACAATAACGAAGAAACATTATAATTGTATATTAATATCATATGATTCATACATTCAGCGAATAATCAGAACTTAATTGCTTATAAATTTGAAAAATAATATATATATTCAATCATCGTTCATATAACAATTAAATATAATTACTATACTCAAATGTAGTTCAAGTAATAGGAACTTATTCTTAATTTTTTTCAACTAAACAAATTAGTTTTTCTTTAATTAGGAATAAAACTAAATTTCTAATTATTATTTTCATTAAGGCCTTAGGCCTTCTTACTTATAGCTTCAGGCCCATTTCTTAACACATAACTGGTCCATTATTTAATTTATGTTTTTTATTTTTAAAGAAAAAACACACATTTAGCGCACGCACTGCACAAACCTCCTTCAGGGATAATATAGGCATGCACTGCACACGCATCGTCTTTAATCTCCTTCCCTATTTCCTTTTTTTGTTTTTAATTTTCAATTTTGTTTAGTCATTTTTCTTATTTCTCTCTTCTTTATGCCGCTTGTGAGTCATCTCTCAATCTAGAGTTAGCAATTGCCGCATGACCCAAATTTTCATAGATCTAGATAGAAGATAGAGATGAAGAGAATTAAAAAAATACTTCACCCTATTGCCATTCCCTCAGCAACAAATTGATAGCAAATCTGTTTCCAAACTACAAATTAGTTCCCATGAATCCCTGACAACACATAACATAAATCAGTGGCAACCATAAACCCAAAAGAAGAAAAAAGAAGAAGAAGAGAGAACAAAAACATATAGCCCGACCCTTTGTATCTTGGTTTGGTTGACAATCATATTGCCCTTTTCAGTCTGTTTTTCAAGACTTTTTTAGAGAGAAAACTTTGTCTCCAATGAGAACCAATGCATTTAATCATTTGATGCCTTCTTGTTTACATAATAGCCAAATACAGATATATCAAATAAACACATAATAGATCTAATAGATTTTTTTTCTTTGAACTATTAGGATTAACAGATAATGTAATAAAGAGGTAACTCAATTCATAAAAGATAAGTCATATTTATCAAAACAATTCAATAATTTATATGCAAATAAGGGTGCCCACCTTTCTTAACTAGAAAGCTTACCAATCTCTCCCTTCTTTGAATCTCCTCTCCTTGGTTGTTTGATCAAGAATAAAGCCAACTAACTCCTCTTCTTTTTGCTAGTTGACTGATTCTTTCCCAAAATGGAAGCTCTTCCTTTTATTTGTGATTTTGTGCCGCGACTTGATCCTTACTTGTATCTAACCAGATATCTACACCTTAGATGAATTTTTGCAGCAACTCTCCCAAATGCTCAAGATGGAAGATAGTTGGTTTGCTTACTTTAGAAAGTGTTGGACCCTTCCTCTCCTTGTGAGCTGCTCGAATGTGTTCCATTTTATGACTTCATTTTTTATTTTTTTTAGTTGCTCCCTCTCTTGTTTTGTGCCATCACTACCTTTGCTTGTTGACCTAGGGTTGCCTTCCTTCTAAGTAAAGAAAAGGCTCCCTCCATTGACATTTCTGCCCTCCATTTTACTCCATTGGGCTACTAATTTTTGCTGGACAATTAAAGGCTTTGTGGGCTAAATTTTGGCTAGCTTTTAAGGCCAATGGGTTGCCCTTTTTGGACAGTCTTTGGACATGACTTTGTTTGCTGCATTTTGGTCCTTCAAATGGCTGTCCATGGGCTGGTTTTGGACAGCTCTAAGTGATATGTTTTTGGTCCCAAATATTTCTCCAATTGATGTCATTTTTAGACAGCCTTTTAACACTCTTATCCATGTCATTTTGGGCTTTATTAAACTTATTTTCAGCTACCTTTTCCTACCTTGATAAAGCTCCAAGTGCTGTATTTTTAATGAGAAATAAAGGCATCAATGACCTACCTTAATGATGTATATAAAGCTTCAAATTGTCATTGCTATTTTAAAAGAGCAAGCTCAACTCTTTTACACCATTTTTCTTGTAAAAAATATTTTAAAAGAGCAAATTTATCTAAATATTAGTAACATATTCATTAAACAAAATATAACACAATTTAAGAATTTTTGAACCACAATAGGAATGAAATTATATGAATCTGCATGCAAAGATATAATAAAATTCATTCCTATCACTAAGACTCCATACAAGATGCATTGTTTATGAAATGATTTAATCTAAAGATCTCTCAATCAAATATACATATATCAAAGAATTGAAACTGATGTTTACATTTGCAGAATATTCAATAATCAATGCCATTAAAATTCATAAACAATCCCGATATAAAATATGGAAACTTAAAGTTAAATCAAGAAAAAATAATAATTCTACATCCTAGAATTCATAAAAATCCAAATTTGAATGAAAAGTTTTGTTCCTAATCATTTTTTGAATTAAAAAAACAATCAACAAAGAGAATGGGAAAGAAAGGCTCATGATGAATCAATCTTTCTCCTTGAATCCTTAATGATAATTAATGTGAACTCCTTGTTATGATTCTCGAATCCTTGTGATTAGAATCCTTCTTTTCCTTCAAAATTTAGTAAAAATCCTTTAAATATGGCATAAGACTTCAAAACCCTTTCTTAATGGCTCCTTATCATGTTTGGAGGCAAGAAAATGGCTTAAAATAACCCTATAAAGGCTAATTGAAGAGTGGGTTGGCTTAGACCTATAGCTATAGGTCTAGGCTGTGATATATTCTATCAAGATATCACGACCGTGGATCTAGGTTATGGGTTTTCTCCCAGGCTATAGGTCTCCTGATAGCTCATGCCTCTCTTCATGTTTTCTGCTCTAACTCCTATTACACAACATTGACGACCATGAAATTTGATATATAGGTTCCTCATATAATTTTCTTACACCATAATAAATTCAATAACAATATGAGATTCATGAGTGCACTTAATGCTTTATCAAAATCACTAGTACCAAATCTTATGCTTGTTTAATCTCTCTTATTCTTCTCTTAATGTATTCTTCATAGCTTGTCATATGACATTGAAAATTTGTGTAAAACTTCATAACATGAGGCTCTAAGTCCCCAGATTAATTATGTTGAACCAAAGGAGGTTCCAATCTTGATTTTGATGATAACAAAACAGGCTTAATCACTAATGGTTTGAGTTTATGATGTTAATCTTAAAGTTAGGTATGTTTTAAGAAGAATCCATTATGGAAA
>JAOXYD010130391.1:0-10983 GCA_028565735.1 Pinacopodium congolense | reverse complement strand
ACAACCTATTATGCAATAAACACATACAAAACACTTAGAAAAACACATACAAAAACACAATTATCACCCATTTAATCTACTAACCTTAGCTAAGACAATTTACTCACACATAATCATCAATATAAAATAAGATAAAATCACAAAACAGATATCCATTGAATGAACTAAGAATATGGAGTCAATATAAACACAAAAAACAAAATTAAATAAATAACAATAAGAAGATGATCACTCCCTTAAGAATTCAAGGTATTGTCGCTCTTTGAATGCTCTTACACAAGTCTTAATTACAAAACAATCCAACTAGAAAATAAACAAGAAAAAACAAGAATAAAACCTAACTAGGCATGGGTTAGGACATACTTACGATAATGTCCCTTCAATTTATTTCATTAAATTTATTAAGGGAAAGAATTTAGATGAAGGATAAATACCTAGGCCATTCATAACAGATGTTTCTTCATCATCTAAGTTGTCATCATCTAGCTCCCCCTATAGGAACAATCATCATATGTTTTAAATACATCTAGGCCTTCATATAGGAAGAATGTGCATGTGTAACAATTTCGTTACAAATGTGCAACCATTACATAATGCGTATAAGTCATCAATTAGGCAATTTAGATAAACTTCTATGTATGCTCCTCATGTCCACACGTATGCTTCTAGAAATGTGTATCATGGTCAACCTAGACCTTAGAACATCTCTCATGCATATTCTAGGGAAAAGCTTCATAAAGAAAGAATGTTTAGGAATGGTAGACCTGGAAATGCATATGGGAGCAACATGAGATCATATCCTAGGGAACGTTATCATACATAGACTCATAATGAAGATGGACCTAGGTATGGCCATGAAAATGTATGTAGGATTCATGCATCACTGTTTTGCCATTTTTTTTAGACATCTAACAATGTTAAGCAGTTTTATTATGATTGATTAAGAATTGTGAATTTTTTTTCAAATTAGTCGTGATACTCATGTGAATAACCAAAATGGACCCAAGATGATATAGATACCAAAGGTTCATTAAATTTTGTTTTGTAGGTTTTCAAGGATGTGTTTCAAGAGCAAAATAGAAATGAAATCTCTAACACATACATTGTTGAACCAAGGCAATGGAGAAAACAAAAGAAATTGGAAATAAATGAAGAGGGATGTACCTTATCTTTTTAAGTTTATGAAATGAATTTGAATGATTCATATTGCCTTAAATGTTACTTGGTTTGAGATTTTGGTGTTTGAATAATGCTATACTGTACATGCTTAGGAACACTTGATTATTCTTTAGATGCTATGTTTAAGAAATGGATATAGAAACATTGTGGTATATGTAATTTTTACTTGAATGATATGTTAATCACACTTGACTAGGAAAAATAAAAAAAATTGTAAGCTCTTAGTATATGCATGATGCCTTGATTGTCTTACATTCTTGCATTAGAAATCATGCTTAGGAAAGCATAAATATGGTTTTAAGTATCATGATGCATTTGAACAAAATAAGTGATTCTAGATTGTTTGACTGCTTTATGTATGGTTTATCAATCACTTTGCATTAAAAATGAAATAAGGAAGCATGTAGAAGTATTTGAGATAGATTTTTAGATGGAATCATGCTAATCGTGATTTTCTTTCAAGTTGTTTGAAGCCATAATACTCCTCATCTTTAATCGCACTTGCATATTATTCAAACCAAAAATTATTGCTTTTATTTAAGGGGAATATTGATGTTTTTATAAAAGTGGGAGACTTTTCAAATTATGTTTGAAATTTGGTAGACCACCTCTATACTTCGGTTTTATGAAAAGTTTGAAAAGTTCATAATGTATTAGAATTTTTTATATTAGACATCGTACATTTTAAAAATGTTAAGACCCATTAAGGTATGTCTTTAGAAACATTCATAAGATATCATTTAGAGGTTGTATCATTCATATGATGTCTTAGGCATGGCATTGGAATCTTTGGATGATTATAAGATGTTTTAGAACCAAAAAATTGTTTGATGCAAGATTTTGTTTTACTTAGGCATAGTTGAAATTTCTTAAAAATGCTTGATTGTTTTAAGCATGAAGAAATTGAAGGTATTTAAAGGGTTCATTAGGCTTGATGCGTTCATTGAACATAGTGTTTGTCATTATTGATTGAATAATTTAGGTTATAGAGCATTATGTTATTGTTTTCATATACTTAGGGGAGTATGGTGCTTGATTTTTTAGTTGATATTTTCACATTTAGAAGTTGAATTTTTTTCTAAATTCTTGCATTACGCTTTTCATAAGTGGGTAGTAATACATGTTAAAGTCTTTGTTTAAGGTGGAGGTCACAATAAATAATTATTTTGAATTATTGTTTTTGATGTGTGTTTTATGTTTATGATCCTTGCTTGTGCTTACTCCTTGGTATGTGATTTTATAAATGACAACGCATGAATTTAGGATAGATGTATTAAATGTGTAAATGATGATTTTTTTGGGTTTTGTTATGAATCTCTTCATGCATCTTATGTCTTATTATATGATTTTCATTTTTTGAAAAGTTATAATACATGAATTTAAATGGGTCATTTAGTTTGAGAAATTTTGTGAAAAATTTAAGTTCATTAAAAATTTGTTAATTTTTGGATTTTGTGGAAATTATTACATAATTTTGATTTATTTAGGTGGATTTAGTCAAAATTGAAAGGTTTAAAGTGTGTATGAAATAACTTCGGAGATATAATGGTTCAATTGTAGTGATTATGGCATTATGAGATGGATTTCATATTGTAGATGATTATGTGCAATAAAATTAATCCTTTTGAATTTATATTTTGGTTGATTGATTGCCTATGGGGAATGTTCTCTTTCATAATTGCAAACTGATATTTAATTTATTGGTACATTATCTTGGTCATATATTATTATTGATTATGTTATTTTATGATATATGATCATTTTAAGTGGTGATCAACAATTGCTATCTAATTTCTTTTAAAAACTTGGTATAGATAAGTCTCATTTCAACAAGTTTAGTTACAAGTGGTGTGTGATTTTGGAAGTTAATCACTTTTTTCTATGACAAATGGGGTTTTGAAAATTTGTGAAATGAGATTTTAGTAAATGATGATCCCCTTTGAGTTTTTATAACATTGTTCTAAGTTTAAATGGAGTCTATCAAATTATGTTTCATTAAGGGGGAGTATATTTAAGAAAAAGTTTCTAAATAACTTTTGAAAAAAAAAGGGTTTATCTTAAACCTTGATTTTAATGTATTTTCATATGAATTTAGACCAACTCTAAGGCATATTACTTCCAAATTGTTATTAAAATGCTTAACTATATTTATAAATGTTGTACATTGCAGATGGAAACTCAATCTTAAAGAACATCCGAGATTATATAGCAAAAATAATGAAATTTGGACTAAAACAGTGACATCATCCAATCCACTGTAATACTCGCCAGGCCATCATATTACTCTCGATGCATAGGACCTAAATGGAACCTTCATAGCCCATCATTTTACTCTCTTTAAGTGCAATTTTAGTAGCTGTCATGCGATCACTTACTTTGAATTGCTCCAACTTGTTCTTACTTATAGCTAACATATATAAGAAGATCCAAAGTCCATTTTTATAGTAGCCAGGATGGATTCAGCAAGAGAATTCAGATAAAAAAATAAGATTCTCTTCTTCTTTCCTGAGTTTTTAGGTTTTTCTTCTTTTTTTTTCTCTTCCAGACTTTCTATCTTGTAATTTCAGGTTGTTTTAAGGATTCTCAAGAGCTGTTTAAGGTGATTGAAGCTTTCCTAACACTTTGTATCATCATTTGGTGAAATCTAAACCCCTTATTTCCATTATTTTCTCTCTTTTGTTCATATATATGCAAGAACATAGGCTTCCTTTATTTGATCCGAAATTTCTTGTTTATTTATGATGTTTTAAGCTAAATTCTATCTAATTTTTAATATCTTAAGTGAGACTTATTATACGATTGGACAATAATCTTTGTTTATTTAAGTTCATAATACTTATTTTTAGTTGGCCACTTATAATATGATTTAAGATGGTTAAAGATCTGACAATATCTATTTTAATCATTGGAAAATTCAGCAAATAACATGGTGTAATTAAAAGATTCGAGAAATCTACCTTGGTTACTATAAGGGCACTAACCTTAAATAAGGTTTTTAGGATTATGAGTGGACCAAACCATTAATTAAGAATGGTAGAGAAAAGGCAATGACTTAAACATAGCCCTGTCTTGATTTAATGAAGGCCCTAAATTAGAAATTCCAATCTATTTTATAACTTACTTAAGTTATTTAGGCCTGGTCCTTAGCAATTTAATAATTTGGTCATCCTTAAATAATTTGGATTGCAATTGCAAAGATGGAAGATTTTTAGTTATTTTTAGTTAAACTAACCCTCTTTAAATTAAAGATCTTAATTCCCTTAAATAATTGTAATCCAATTTACCTAATATTCACACATTTTCTCTGTGGATTCGACATTTTGAAGTCTTAAATGCACTTTAATTTATTACTTGAAACTAGTACCCTACCATGAGGTTGGTTTGAATTTTAATTTTAATTTCATGAGAATTTATTGATTTATTAACTTAAATTAGTGATATCAAACTAACGCAGCAAGTTTTTGACACTATTGCTGAGGAAAATAGCTGTGATATTAGGAAACCATTGATGTTAATTACTACAAGATGTAAATATTGTTTATATTGTTTATAGTTTGTTTTCATTTACTTGTTTTTCTTGTGTGTTTGATTTTGTGTTGTTTCCTTGTTACTTTTAATTTGTTTCTTATATCCTTTAGCTTGATTCCTAGGTTGTGGTTCTCTTGAATAAATGTTTAATAAGAATCAAATAAATTTAGAAATGGAGCATCATGATTACTTAAATGTCCAACTTCATACAGAACCAACGTGTTGGAATTGATTATGCAAACTAGAAGTGGTCTTAAATATAGTATTTTTAGGCTTAGGATAGACTCAGATGATATTGGAATTTCACCTGCTGTCATTTCTTTGATAAGGTCTTCTCCGTTTAGTGGTTCATCCTTAAAAAAATCCAAATAATCATTTAAGGAATTTTATAGATATTTTCCCTCTATAGAAGTCTTTGTATTTCAAATGATTCCCTTACAATTAGATTATTTCCATTTTCTCTAAAAGATAGAGCTTACACATGATTAGACACTTTCCAGCATAATTCCATTATAACATGGGATGATCTTTCGAATTACTTTTTATAAAAATTCTTTCCCCTAACTAAGATATGAAAATTGAAATTTTGATTTCATCTTTTCATAAATATGAGAGCAAGAGTTTACATGAGTCTTGGGAGCAATTTAGAGTGCTATTTGCTACTTGTCCTATGAATAACTTTAGTATTTATGAGCAAGTGCATATCTTTTACTTAGTGAAAGTCCTATGGCACCCAAGAGGGGGTGAATTAGGTATTTAAAAACTTTTGACTAATCCAAACTAGCAACCTAAATCAATTATAAACTAGATGCAATCACTAAACCAAGATTCAACCGAATGAGAATGCAATTACCAAAATGAATGCAATAAGTTGAGATAAAAGAAGGACAAAATCCAATTAAAGAAGTTCACCTACTTTAAAGTTAAGCTATGTCTCATTTCCATATATTTATTGGATGATTTTATACTAATAAATCAAAACAAGTACAATCATCTTATAAGGTGAATGAGTAACCTTTTCAATCTTACTTTCTAAGGGTGAAGAGTAACCTTTACAATCTTACTTTCCAAGGGTGAAGAAGAACCCAAAACAATAATCTTACTTCCTAAAGGTGAAGAGTAACCTATTCCAACTTTTTTCAAGGCAAAAAGAAGCCTATACAATTCACAAATATCCAAAAGATTCAATTCTCCCAAATTCTAGTAACTAAATACACCTTAAAAGATGTTTCACTCAATGCAAAATTAAACCAAGGGCTCTATATTTCAATTAATGATATGAATGAATTATAACAATCTTAAAAGCTTAAACAAACTTAGTATGATAGAATTTATGCACTAAAATGTGTATAGATATATGCAAATTGACCAAAGTTGGCTAAGTACAAAATCTAGATAGATTAAGAACTTTATGAATATTCAACTCAGAGCACAAATATAAACATTTAAAAATCAAACAAAAAAATAAAGAACACTCCTAACACCTTATGTGAACTAACCACAGTCAATTTATGTAGACAAAACTGATTTATATTATGAAAATTGTGATTGAATGAGAACATGAAAAACTGGGTAGTCTTGATGTATGAATGAACTAATGAACACAAATGATAAAATAATCAACCGAAAATTCAAAACTAAGATTATTCTGACCCCTGAAAACTTAAATAGACATAATAAAATAATAACAAACACAAAGAAGCAGATTAATCAAGTTGAAATTGGAATCAAACTTAAACCAGTAAAAACAGTAGCTATTGAAGTATATGAAAGTTTAAGCTTAATGCTGACTCAAACAGACCTTAAAAATTCGAAAGAAGGTTAAACACAATCTAGAGGCCTTTTAGAAAACTGAAAATGCCAATAACACGATTTTAGAATTTGATTTTATCACCTGAAATTGAGATTCAAGCTAGAACATTCTTAATAGAGACAAATTTGATAGATGTATAAATTCTAGCTGCAATCTAACAAATTAGTCTTTCTAAAATGTAAACGATAGATCAAATAAACTCCTAACACTGAAGCAAGATATTAAACACAATTTCGCACACCAAAAAACACAAATTGATAGCAAAAAATTAATTGAAAATAACTATAGTATAAAAGTGGGTTGCTTGAGACTTTTGAATGATTTAGGAGGTTTAATATGTTTTTAGAGTGTCTAGAGAGTCAAATTTTGTTTCTAAAGAATATATATAGTGTCTAGATGCTCAAGGAGGGTTGAGGTTGTTTGAATGAAGACAAAAAACTAAACCCCGAAAGTAGAAACTAGCCATTAGGGACAGGGCCTTCAACGACTCCCTTTGGGTTGATATATGGCATCGTTGTTTGAAGAAGAGCTAGCCATTGATGGCTTCTGAAAAATGTGGGTATAACAACACCCTACAGCTTGCTATTTAAGGAAGAACAAGCTGTCATTATACGTCAAGAAAGCATGAAAGAAGACTATAAACTAACTCTAAAATTTTTCCTACAAGTTCCCCATAATAATTAAGACTTCAAATAACTTTTAAATCATATCTTAAGGCTATATGAATGATCAAAACTCATTAACCAATTCAAAATCATGAAATGATCTTTGAAACGAAAGAATATGCAACTTTACATGTTTAAATGCAATGCATGATCAAAACTAAGCCCTTAGATCAATTGAACATCAATTAAAACTTACAAACATATTTGAAGCAACCTATCTAAGGTCTTGAAGCTTCCAATTCATTTGAATTTTCATTATCTTCAAATTTGACCTCCAAACTCCAAGTTTTTCATAATGAATTCTTCTTGAAACATACCTATCTTTAAGATTATCATCATAAACTCAAACCCTTAGTAATCAAACATGTTTTGTTATCATCAAAACCAAGATTGGAACCTCCCTTGGTTCAACATGTTCTTTGTGCTAATCAAGGTTAGGATTTTAAACTAAAATATCATTAAAGAAAACCAAAATAAATCTTTGAATGTGGGAGCGAAATAAATTATTCGTTACCTAGTGGAATGTAGATGGGCATGACTAAAAATTCATAGTGACTAGAGTGTGTTCAAAATGATGTTTTGTGGACATCTTCAAGTTTCATCCAAATTTTATGATAACCATATTGAAGTCGATTTTGGAGAAAAAAGAGGCTCCATGTAACTCATCTAGTAACTCATCAATATTTGGAATAGGATGTTTATTAGCAATGGTGATTTTATTCAAACTCCTATAGTCAACACAAAATCTCCAACTCCCATCTTTCTTTCTTACTAATAAAATGAGGCAAACAAATTGATCGGAGCTTGGACATATCAATCCTTTGTTAAGTAATTCAGTAACAAGACGCTCAATCTCATTTTTCTAGTAAAAAGGATATTTATAGGGTCTAATATTTGGTGATTTGGAGACAGGTAGGATATTTATAGCATGTGATTGGTTTTTGTTAAGTGGGGCTCCATGAGGTATTTGGAAGATAGTATGAAAATCGTCAAGTAAGTTTTAGATGTGTGGAATGATGGTCTTTTGCTTTATTGGAGTTTCAGACTATTTAATAATTTGGCACAATACTCTTTATTTCTCACTATAGATCAGTTTTTGCATGGATTTAAAAGGTTACTCCCTCAGCTCTTGGCTTCACTTACCCTTGTAATTTGTACTTCTTTCCTTTGTAATTAAATATCATCAACATCTTACTCTAATTGGGTTGGACACTATAAAAAGAGGCGAGCCATCTAATCCTTAATACCACGTCAACCCCATTAATTGAAAAGGCATAAGATCTCTTCAAGAGTGATGATTTTCCTATTCAACATATGCTTCCTCCTCTTCAGCAATAACATTTTTTTCTTCAAAGGTCAACTGGATTCCCCACTATAGCTTTGTTGACTGGTTTGAAACCTTTGTTGTGCTACCTCTTTGATTCAATTATCAAACCTCTACAATTGTGTTATCAATAATGCCAATTATTATGGAAGGGTGCTGATTTAATGGAGTACTACTTCTAGAGACTAATTAGTATCAGTGGGAGTTATGTTTAGATTTATAGGCAGTGGAGGTGGTGGTGGTACAGAAGAAGAGTTGTCAGTATCAACAACCATCATAGAACGTAGAGCTTTAATACTAAGATGGTTGAATTAGGAGGAAATAAGGAATGCAGCTTTTTATTGAATGCAAATAAACTTACATAGGAAGTACTGTAGAATCTCACAGATTATCACACTAATAAAAAAAAGGCAATTCGAGCTATTTAAACTCTAAGAATACACTAAAAATATAATGATGCATACCTAATACCAATTACTAGAGACCTGTTTATAGATTGACTTTTAGAGACCTATTAGTAGATAATAACAATTAACAATACTTATCCATAACCCACTACTCCTAAAATTGTAGAACTACCCAAATCTTTCTATTTTTTCTCCAACAATTACTAACTAATTGGCTTATCTGCCTTTAACTTGGTCTTTTTTAGAAAATATGTCTTTAGTGGTCTATTAAAAACCTATCCATATTAGTTTCTCAATAGAGTTTTATTGTAAAAATTTGAGAACGATTGTTTTATAAAGGAGGAAGAATGTAATGCCCCTTTTGACTATAAATACTCATTCACCACACATCTCTCATATTTTCATTTTTACCCTATAGAGTTACGACTTATGTATTCATTTACTTCCTCCATTCTTTACCATTGGTGACCCTAACAAGCCAACCTTCTATAATAATTAACTCCTCTCTTTGAATTTGTCACAACCATACTGATTTTGCCTCACGAAAACACTGAAAACATCATAAAACTTAGGGAAGAAACACAATAAAAAGTTGCCAACTTTGGATCCACTGCCTCTGAGGGATGTTTTTAGAAATCACCACTATCATTGGACTTGCTTCAATGTCAAGAACAAAAGGCCAAAAGTTCAACTACCAACCATTAGATGGATCACTTTAGGGCTCCAAAATTAGTTTTCTTCATCTCATTTAAATTTGTTAAGAGTTTAAGCTTTTTACAATTATAAAAGTTGTTTTATTTATCAAGAGCGTTCAATTAATATGAAAATTGTTGAATTCTAAAATTGAAAAAAATTCGGTGATTGAAGGATCACTCTAGTTATTGGAGTTACTATTCCAATGAATTTTCCAATGATTTTTTAAAAAATATTTTAAAAAATTATATAAATCATGTAGATTATTTTTCCTTTAAACCATAGTAAAATTCCTAACAATTTGTAAATTAAAAATTACAGAACATTTAGGTGAGAATAATGATCACGATCCAACTTCATAATTAGAGCACTCTAGCAAGCCTTATGACTCTTAGATTATCAATTAAGCCTAGCAACTTGTAGATGACACTGATTGAGATATTTCTTTTCTTTTTTTGCTAGGTATATCAGAAGCTAAAACCATGTCACTAGGCTTGGACAGAGGAGTACATCAATCAGATAAGTTCATATCTATTTACTAATATACAATCCGTACCAACCCTTGAATGTGATTCAATTTTAATATGGATGATGACATGTTATTCTAAGATGTATGCCTTTATTTATATGCAAGTGAATATGGTACAATACCTATATAAATATACACATATAAGTATTTACATATTATATATAAAAATGCGTAATTTTCTAATCATTGTTAGAATAATTATATACTTAATATTTTGATATCTGAGCTAATATATATTGGTTTGAGTACCAAAGGCATATTGCATGCATCTAAGTGCTTGCTTTATGGAACTATGCGATTGATTTTTTAGATTGTGTATTCGATGTGTTGGATAACGATTGTGCAGGAGGAAAACTATGCAAGACATGCTACTTGATGAATATGTATCAAGTCCAGATGCACACTAATTTAATTAGGAGACATATTGTGATATTTTATGATGTTGAGGTATGATAATGGACTAATCTTAGTTGATGCTTAACTCTTGCCATGTTCTTGTTTGATACATATATTTTTAGACGTATTAAGTAAGGATTAGACTAGGGTTAATAGTCATTGAGGTTATCAACCTTTACATATTTTTTCAGTTAAGTGATCAAACTTTTAAAAGTTTCAATTGAGTGATTAACGTTTGAAAAGTTAATTAGATGAGTGAAAAGGTTGACGCCGTTAGTCGACCCGACTCGACAACCCGGTTCAGCCCAGCCCATTCTAACCTTTTTACCTTTTTTGGTTAATTTTTTAAACGTTAATGACTCAACTGAAAATTTTTTAAAGATTAGTCACTTAATTGAAAAAATATGAAAAGATTAGATTAATAACCTATTTTGAAATTTTTAATAGAG
>JAOXYD010130370.1:0-10984 GCA_028565735.1 Pinacopodium congolense | reverse complement strand
ATAAACTCAAACCATTAGTAATTAAGCATGTTTTGTTATCATCAAAACCAAGATTGGAACCTCCCTTGGTTCAACACCTTAAACTACTTAGTTAAGTTTACATATAAAACTAATTAATATATCGCTAATCACGAAAATTGCTAATGACTATTACTTATCAAAAGCATTAGGAATTGTAGAAAGGGTGATTAAGCCTAGCAACAATCCTTAAGTCTTGATAATAAACCTAAGTTGCAATCCAACCTAAGTCTAGAACCACAAATTCAAAGCAAACCTAACTTCATTCTCACAAATAATCATCCTTCATCCCTTTAATACCTACAAACTCTTAGGAAATTAGCCACACATACTCAAATTAATCAAAATAGAAATTTAATAAACATAACCCATACTTAATCAAATGAGATCAAGGTTGGAAAAAGACAATAATGCTATCTATTGATATATAATCCATACATTATCTAAGAGATTCAACATCCAAAATCATCCAACACTCAATCTAACTATATAGAAACATGGTGAAAATATAAGTATGTACTGTTTCAATAGTAGTAAAAGAACTTAATAAATCCTAAAAGAATGAAACTAAGGGGATGGAAGGAATAACAATAGCAAAAATATAACTTAGAACCTAAAACATGAAGAAAAACCAAGAAAACAAGATGCAAGTTCTTAAAAATGTTAATGGCTGCAAAAACGTTGTCTCTTTACCCTATATTTTTGCTTTTTATACCCTTTGCAATTAAGGTATAATTATGGATCTTGTAAAGACTGATTTTCCCTTTTTATTTTTCATTATCAACAAGTTTAACGAAAGTTTAGTGACTTTAAAAGTGGTCTTCTTTAAGCCGCCGTTGATGTCATAGTCTTAGAACTTCAAAGGTGGTCTACATAAACCACCATTGAGCTCTTCAAGCCGCTGTTGATGTTTTGGGCGGCAGACTTACCTCCAACTTTTTGCTCCAAATATCTTCAAAACCTGATGCATTGATCTAGAACATGTGTTAAAAAATTAAACCTGTCATTTAACATATAATGATACAAATTAAGCACTTTAAAACCAAATATAAGGATAAATTCAAACGAATTCACATATAGAATCATAAAAAAATTCATCCCTATCAAATACTCATCCATAGATTCCTAAAGCAACATTAGCAAGACAATGTCCAAAATTAGAGAGATTTTTTCCGTCACACTCTTATGAATCCATGTTTTTTAATTTTCTTTCTCTTTATATACTAACATTTTTTTGCATGTGAAAGATGTAGAATCATTTAAGTTGATCAATATCTTAAAGGAAAATCAATTCTTACACTAAAGAATAGATCTGCTTGATGATGCAAGAGTTGGAATAACAAGAATTTGATTTTTAAGGAATAGAGCAATAAAAATTCTAGAAATTCTACACCAAGAAACAAGGAAAGGCTAGTGTGCTCCTACGAAAAGTATGCAGAAGAGCCATCCCCTAAAAAATAATAAAAATTTAGAAACAAGAGGGCAAATAAGAACCCTTCTCCTTGCCTCCTCATTAGGAGGCCCTCCCCCTATATAGTTGACTATCCTTGAAAGGAAAAGAACTAGAAACATCCTTTTTATAACAATAATTTGTCAACCCTCCACTGATTCTAGCAGTAGCTCTGAATCCACATTTGATTTTGGAAGATCTTCATCCTCCCCTTACTTCGAAGAGACTATAGAGATGAATGAGTATTACAGGAATAAAGGGCTAAGATATGAGAAGGAATTTTTAGGGAATAAGGAAAAGAAAGGATCTAAAAATACTGTTGGAGGCCCTTCAATAAAGATCAAATTAGAAGCCCTTTCAGGTAGTAAGTAAAAAATTTAGAACCATCCTTATTATATACATGTATGTTGGATCCCAACAAATTGTCATAAGGGATTGTTTTGTTAAGTAGTTTTACAACTGTGTGTTGTTTCTTATATGTCTTTGTACTAGAGCCTTTGTCTTTTAATGGCTGTAATTTTAATATGAAGATGTAACGGCTAAGGACCTTTTTGTCCTAGCCTAGATCACTAGTTATACTGGCTGTTCAAATATTTCCATTAATTGTTATTAATTTTCTACAAAAATGCTTATGTCATTAAAAAGTAAAGTGATACATGTTTTTTTAGAAGGATTGAATTTAATAGATTATCCATGTATGAAAAGGCTCATGATATTTGGAAAACATTATATGTAAGTATGTTAGTTCATCAGTAAGAATTTTCTCACGTGAAACATGATGAGTTCGTTCCAAACATGTAAACTATTTTTAATGATATTATAAATGATATTTAAAGAACTAACCAAGAGATACACTAAAATTGAAATTGTAAAGAAGTTGTTTAGGTCCTTATAAACATCTTAGGATGAAAATGTGATTTTCATTTTAAGAGATAAAAATTTTTACAGTCTTGAAATCATTATAAATTTGTAAAAATATGTAAATAATCATAATCTTGTAAGGTTGTATTCAGGCATGCTTCAAAACTTAATTCTAATTCCACATAAATAATGTAATTTTAGAATTTTTTAAGAGAATTTTGAAATATTTTAAACATGTTTGGTTTCCTTTTATATTGATTTTGAATATAATTTTAGAGTAAGATGGTGATTTTATTTTTATATGATAAAATATTTACCTATATGGAGATTATAATCATGATATGATTATAATTCATTAAGTTTTTGTTAGTTTGGAACATTAGCCCCCTACTCTTAATTATGAATATCATTTGTAATTGGAAGACTTCTTTCTACATATTGCGCAAATATTATTAAGCATCCAAAGTATTGAGTTACCTAACTAAGGCCTTTAGGAAGTTTTTGAAAAGTTTAAGGAGTTAAAGAAGTGATTTTTAATATGATACTTGAGTTATGTAGACCCCACCAAAAATCTAAAAAACTCTTTTTGACCTATAACATATATGACTGCATCTTTTTCCCCCTAGAAGCTAGGGAGTTCATTTCATTTTGTAGTTTATAAACCTATAGGTTTTATGTTAAAATTAGAGATTTTTTTCTTATATAGATTTATGGCTTACAAGCTTATAAGTCTTTTTAAAGAAAGAATTAGTCTAAATGTACATTCTTTGTTTTAAAATAATGTGATTTTTATTTGACACTTAAAATTTATAAATCACTTTTAATGAGATTCTTGAGAGAGTAGTGTTGAACATGTTTTGGAAAAATAAATATAAATAAGAAATAGATTAATATAACCCTTATTGAATAGCTTGAGCCAAATTTCAATCAGGTAGATTATGCTTGATGATGACTTTGATCATATTGAATTAAAAAAAAAGAGTGAAACAGAAGCAAACCAATAGAGAATAAGTTACGCTCCATTAAGCTTCAATATAATATAAAGTAGGAGTTGAAGAGTGAAATGCATAGTATAAAAGTATTTAAAAGTGTGATAATTGAAAATATAAAGTTTAATATATTGTTCCATATGACCAGGTTATTAGAAAAGGATATCAATGACCTCAGTGCTTCACTATCCAAGTTAGTTAAAGGTAGAAAAAAATTTGGTAGTTTGTTTGAAACTCGAAAGGTTTTAAATGACAATTATGGAAATAGATATAGTTATGATAATGAGACATCAAATTCCAATTCCACATTTTAAACGTAAAAATTTATATCATGTTAAACTTTAATGCAGTTGGTCTCCTACTAAGTTAAAAAAATTCAAGCCTTAAAATAAATAATACTAGAATACTAAGGCGAGTGTATCTATCATATTGTAGTATAACGTAGGTAAGTCCAGATGTTGTCCCATGAGGATTGAACTACCAGTACTCACTTTTTTTTATTTATTATGTAATGGAAAAAAATGAGTGATTTAATCAAATTTCTGTTTAAACTAAAATTAAGATCAAACTAAACCTAAAGTAATTTACAAAAATAAAAAAAAATCAATGACATTAAAGACCTAGGTGAGTTATCCCTCTAAACTAAGCTTTCAAGCTTTATCTTGATCAATACAAAACCTAGCTTCTTAGACTATAGAATCCCTCAATTTAATTATAATCCCTTATGATCAATATAACTCCTATCCTTTTGGTTGAATAATTAGAAATTAAAACCCCAATTGGATGCATTACCTTATTCTATAATTTCTATTATTTTGGTTATGTTTGAATATAACCCAAGAAACTTATGTAAGTTTATCTCTAATAGCCCATGTAAGCCTCTTTACTCATGCTATGATATACTAATACAAGCAATTTATCAATCTAAATACATTAAATGAAATAGTGGAATGAAATCACTAACAAAATATTAATCCATACATATTGATAATTATGAATATACTTGAGAAAATTTGGTCTTCCATTAAATGAAAACAAAAATCTCAAACACATAAGTTTAAGGTTCATGCCATCTAGATATAAAGAAATAAAAACATGAGTATAAAAATAAATATAACAATGATTAAAGAAGAATAAAGGACTAGAAAACTCATTTTATGTGATTCAAGTCTTCAATCTTTAATGAACTCTTGTTGAAATCTCTATTAATCTTCTTGGATCTCTACTTTCATCTTGATTTCCTCTCTTTGAATGGCTTCAATATTGAGCGAAATTGACCTTGGAATGTGTTTCCTCTCCTAGGTGGTATATATAACAACCCTTGAAAGAAACTTAAAATGAGCTTAAATAAGAGATGGAACTTGACACTCCTACGACCAGAGTCACGGTCATGGGAGTGGTCATGACTCTCTCTACTAGAAGAATCACGATCTTAGTCACATCATAACTTGAGTCAAAATCGCGACTCTCATGGCTTAAGCCATAAAAAAATTTTCCTTGACATAGGAATATTTTTTTGCATGGGAATGTTGTAACTTGGGTCATGAGCGCGACCTAGGATGTGAGTCTCACTATCTTGCTTCTTTTCCATTGCTCTTCAACCCCATGAATCGTTGAACTCCTTCACAAATCATATATTTCATTAAAAGTCCATGAAAATAACCATTTTGAACAATTTCATGAGAATAATATCAAATTCAATAATTGAAACATTTAAGTTCAAAAAGTATGTGAAATGGGATCAAACCTAAGTTTTAAAAGATCATGTATAATTTATTCTTTATCAAATTCCCCCACATTTACTCGAGTAAAATTTACCTACACTTTAACTGTTACATGTCCTCAAGCAACCACTTAAACACTCCTTCAAAACAATTTTAAAAGAAGTTGAAATTTAATTGAATGAAAAAAAACCTACAAGTCAATGTATTTGACATAGATCATATATCCAAACTCAATCATGATAAAAACTTGATTCAAATGCAAGTTCAAAGTAATATCAATCCATTATGTGCAATATTAAGTTTCTAAGTAATTTCATATATATTAGTACACAAATTCTATTAAATGTTTTTAAAATTATTTAAAATTTAAATTAAGGCATTTATTTTGAGGTCATCTAGTCTTTTGATGTGAAGATGAATACCTTGCCATCATGCCCGTAGTTCCTCAACTAGGATACATTTTAAAGCTCATTAGAGATGTCAACTAACTTTTTAATGTGAAGGTAGATACCTTGACATGAATATCTCCAGTTACTGAACTAGATCATCCTCTCAAATGACTATTAGCACTACTTGATAACTACGATCTTTTTACTAATACAAAGACATCAAAGTTAAAAATTAAATATTGATTATTTAAGATATATTTTCTAAATTTTATGCAGTACAATAAGCACCCTATTCTAAATTTTCATAATAATCCATAAACAATATTCGTAGAGACCTAATATTGCACATATGGGTCACTAGACACATACAATTTTCATAAAATAAGATCAAAAGTAAGGAATCAATCTATAGTTATTCAATATTCACTATGTTAAATACATCAATTACATTCAAATACCTTAATTAACATTTAACTAATAATCAAAGCGAATTTAAGTGAGGTATCTGAATAATCACTATCTAAATTCTAAAAATTCAAGTGTGCGTGACAATAGTTAACTTATGTAATTAACGAGATAGGAAACCCTAAGATGATAGGGAGGTGATTTTAAGGCGAGAGACAGGCGGCAAGGGAAGACTATTGGTGGCTTGGTTAACAATGGATGGTTAGGCTGCTAATTTAGCATCTCAAGGAAGAATTGAGTAGGCTGGAGAACAGGACCCTTTCCCCATACTACAGCGTGGTGAATCTACTCCACTTGTAGTTGCTCCTTGACTAGGACTTAGAAGTAGGTAGTGAATAATACTTTCCTAGACACTGATGGTATCTGGGAAGACCATTGTCATGCCGATAATGGAGGAGCTTCAAAAAGGGGTGGAAAAGGATCCTGCTACTCTGATAGGTTTTTTTTTTTAGACAGGAGACTTCCATTCCCTCCATTATCCTTATGGCCTAGGAAGAAGTGGAAAGAGCATGGGGCTGGTAGATGTGCTCCTAACTGAATATGGTGTAGTAATTTTTAAGTTTAATTATGCTATTCAAGCTCAAAAAATTCTAGATAATGGCCTTTGGCACTTCAATAGTGTGCCAACGCTCTTACAAAAATGGAGATCAAGTGTGAAGCTTCAGGAGATAAAATCCAAATAGATTCCAATATGGATTAATTTTCACAACATTCCATTAGACTTATGGACAACAAAGGACTGAGTAGATTAGCTAGCTATGTTGGAAAATCCATTACTTATAAATGAGTCCACTGTTACAATGAGGCAAGTGGGATATGCCAACGTTTGTGTCATTGTGGAGTTAGGGAAAATGCTCCCTTATACTATTCCACTATCATAGCTAAATGATGATGCATATTTATTTCTAGATGAGGATAAGGTCTCTTATTAGTGGAAGCCAACTATCCCTAAAGGGAGGCAAGAATGGAGAGCTACAAGAAGGAAGTTCGGAACAGGAGAGTTCTTGGAATTGATGGGGATGGAAGAGGTACAAGGGGGAGAGGAGGTGGCAGGACAGATGCAGGGTATAGACCAGCAGCCCCCTTAGTGTCTTAGTCGGTCCCTAGAAAGATTGGGGATAATGTAAGTTATTAAATAAGAATAGGGAGAGTCTAAGAACAAGTCTAAGAGGTCCTAAGATCTCTTAGGAGATATGGAGGTAGTGAGTATTGTTAGAGGTAAGGAGCATTTGGTAAAGGTGAATGATGGAAGCAAGGAAAGATCTATAACTAGAGTGGAGAAGGAAACCTAGTCTGGGAAGGGGTTTTAAGAGGGGATGAAGGTATCCTTTGAGTCTACCCCAATATTTATTAATTCATCGAATTAGGAGATGGGAGAGGGAAGGAATGTTGATGAGGAGGTGGATTGTCCTTAAGGAGAGACACAAGTTAAGGTTACTATTAATTCCGCAGGGTGTGAGACTATAGAAGGAGGTGATCATAGTAGTTTTAATATGGCTAAAAGTGTGCCCTTCAGGGAACAGGCGGAGGAGAGGGATTTGGAAGCTTTTAAATAGAACCTGGTAAGTAGTGGTAATCTAGTAGAGATGGTGGACCAGACTTAAAATAGGAGAAGATAAAAACGAAGACCCTTGAGTAGTGCTCAATCCTATCCGTCACTATATTAATGGACATCCTTTTTTGGAAACTAAGTTGAGGAAGGAAAACCTGAGTAGGGCTAAGTTTGGGATCCTAGTTGGACCATTATTTTCAATCATGAGGCTCACTTTTATGGAAGAATTATAATTGTTATGGATCTTATAAAGATTCAGGTCAATAATTATCATTTCTCTAATGAGTATATGCATCTTGATTTGTTCCTTTTCTAGCAACAGGTTACCATTTAGGTGACGGTAGTCTACATTTCAAATTTTGGGTTCCATTTATTCTATAGAGGAAGCTAAAAGAAATACAAGCTTTGATAGTATGCCCTTAGCTGATAATAAGGGATTTCAATAATACTCTTAACTCCTTTATAAGTTGAAGGGAATGTTTCTGTGATGACTTCTGTAAATGTGTCTCTAATCTAGGGGTGGAAGATCTTATCATTAAAGGTCACCTATTTACTTAAAGTAACAAGCAACAAGGAGGGTGTTTTATCCAAAAAAAAAAGAAAGTTAATAGAGCAATGGAAAATGGAAGGTAGCTAGTTAAATTTTTTGAAAGCTATACTGCCTTCAATAATCAAATGTTTTATGACTACACCCCTGTTTATGTTAATGGGCTAGGAGTGGAAGTTAAAAGGAAGTCTCCTTTTAGGTTTAATAATTTTCTTATTTCGATTCCTTATTTTGACAAGGCTATCTTTAGATGGCTTGCACATCCTATTAGAGGCTTCCATCATTTGTTTGTCTCCAAAAATTAAAAGCTATTAATGGACACCTAAAGAGGCTTAAGATGGGGAGTTTCCCTAATACCCAAAAGGCTATTACTGAGGCTAAGGTAAACTTAGAGAAGGTGTAGGACCTTGTATACCTAAACCCATTTAATCCTAAAGTGCAGATGGCAGAGAAGATGGAATTGGAAGAGTATGCTCAAGCCATTGAAGTCCCCTACTCCCTCATTTAACAGAGATTGTGGGTTTAGTGGTTAAAATTAGGAGATGGAATACTATGTTTTTTCACCATTCTATATTTGCTAGTAGGAATACAAACAGAATTTTGAGCTTGAAGGATGGTAATGGTGTATAGGTATGCTCTCAAGAGGGTATGATGAATATTACACTCGGGTATTTTAAACAAACATTATGCATCTAGCACAAGGTTAGTAGTTATGTCCAACTTTTGCAATCATTTATTATTGCGGGTTTATTAAATGAGGAGGTTGGAAGGCTGACCCTACCTTTTATGGATGAGGAGAAAGTAGCAGTGTTTTCTATCCACCCTAACAAGGCATCTAGGCCAGATGGCTTTAATGGTATGTTTTTTTTATTATAAAATGTGGCAAAAAACTAAGCTCATTATGACTAATGCAGTTAAAGAGTTATTTCAAAATGGGTACCTATTGAAAGAGCTCAATAAGACATTTACAACCCTGGTCCCTAAAATTCAAAATCCCAGTTCCCTTTAGGACTATAGATCAATTTTGTGTGCTAGTATGATCTATAAATTTATTGCACTCCTGGTAGTGTTACCTATACTAATTTCTCAAACTCAGGGCACTGTCATCAAAGGACAAAGTATAAGGGATAATATTCTAGTAGCCCAAGAGCTATTCAAGAATTACAATAATATGATGTCCCTTGGAACCTGTGCGATTAAGGCAGATTTTCATAAAGCTTATGACTTTATGGATTGGGGATTCCTATTTAATGTTAGGAGGACGTCAGGTTTTCCCTTTAATTTTATTAAATGGGTCAAATAATGTGTTACTACCATGTCTTATAGTATTATAGTGAATGGGGAACCTACTAGTTATTTTAAAGGGGAAAAGGGGATTCGTTAAGGTGATTCATTATTCCCATATCTCTTTACTATTATGATAGAAGTGTTTTCCAAGGTTCTTAGCCATACTATAAACTTGGATAGGAAGTTTAGGTTCATAACAAGTGCAAGAAGCTTAAGATCTATAACCCATCATTTACAGATGACCTCTTATTGTTCTTAGCTATTGATTATAACTCTATAAAGACTTTAATGATGGCATTAAGATGTTTTGGTAGGATTTTTGGGCTAGTTATGAATACTAAAAAGAGTTATATTTTTGTTTCAATAACTGCTAGACATTTAAATCCACGGATTACTAACTTAACAGGTTTGCAAGCTCAAGAACTCCCTTTTACTTATTTAGGGGTGCCATTTTTGCATAAGAAGCTTTTGTACAAGGAGTACCTCTCCCTCCTAGAAAGGATTAGGAAGAGAGTGGATTGCTGGAAGCATAAAGCTCTATCTTATGCTAGTCGGTCATAGTTGTGCATTAGTATAGATTTTTCTAAGTATTTGGCATGTGTTTCTTGCCTGATAGGTTGATATTGTTATGTTGTAAGGCTTATTTTGTATGTTTTTACTTAGCATGATCTTCATTATTGTTTCTTTTATATTGGTTATTAGTTTGGGGTAAGTTTTGACTATTTTGGTGCTTTTATTTATGTTTTATGTTTTTTAATTTAATTGTTGAATTTGGATTAGAATTAAATTTTATTAATATAATTATTTATTATGTTGGATAAATTGGAGTTGGAAATTAAAGTTGAAAGAAAAATTGTACAAAAAAAGAAGAAGAAGAAGAAGAAAACCAAAGGAGTAAAAAAAAAAACATTGGTGTAAAGAAGTAAGTAATTAAGCATGCAAAGCTTGGAAATTCACGCATTCCAAGGCATGAGTTAGAAAGGCTAAGGAAAAAAGGATGTTACTAGCAATAGCAATAGTCTTCTCTCGGGTGGAAAAAAATGCACTCACTAAAAGACAAAAATGAAGACCAAGTCTCACCTACCTTTGACCAAGTCAAGCGCTTTCGACATCATATGGAAACAAAGCCTTCCACCCAAATGAGGAAAAAATGAAATGCACAAACCTTAGGTATTTAAGTAAAATAAAAAACGCAAAGTAGAGATATATAATACATAAGAGAGGGGAGGTAGTCGACACCAACTTGGGGAAAAACTAAGATTCGACCATGAAAAAAGGAATACATTTGGCTAAGAGGGAAAGAGAGCATCGCACACTAAAAACCCAAGTCTTTGTCTCCATGCAAAAACACAAGTATCAAGTTTGAGATTCAAGCTTCAAGTTTTAAGCATCAAGAGTTCTATCAAACTCCATTATTTTTCCAAATTTTTTTAACTTTATTTTTTCTTATTATATTTTGTATTTTAGAGAATATGAATATGATTGAACTTATTTATATTATGAGTGGCTAAACTTGTTTTAGGATTTGTTGTTTGAACTATTTCTAAACCTTTAGTTCTAGATTTAATGTTATAGATATTTGTCTTGTTTATTGAGCTTAAACCTTACAACAAATTAAGAGAGTGAGTGATAGGGGTCAAATTGATATAGTTTTAATGGTTAATTTGTTGAATTATGACCCCTAATTCAATGTTTAATTATT
>JAOXYD010130349.1:0-10984 GCA_028565735.1 Pinacopodium congolense | reverse complement strand
TAAGCTACCTAAAATAAAGATTGAATGAATATAAATCATACTTGAATAATAAAAACAAAACCTGAAAAATTGCAAACACTTAAAAAAAACACAATTGAGCACTTAAACTAATGTAAACCTAAATTAACTAAAATATTAATTAATTATTTAAAACCTAATCTAACACTTCAAATAAAAAATTCAGATTTAAAATTAAATTCAAACTGAATTTTGAAGAAATTAAAACCTAAGAACATGCATAGAGACTAACTACTAAACACATATGAACTAAATACTAAATAAATAGTTGAAACTAGCTAGAATAAAACCTTAAACAACTCAATACTTAATCAAGAAAAAAAATCTAAAATTATTATTAATATTTAAAAGTAAAAAATGTTTTAAAGAAGGAATAAGAAAATTAAAATATAAAGTCAAATTAACTAAATAATATTCGACTATCTAACAATTAAATGAATTGGAAATTGTAAAAAAATAATAACAAAACAAAACAAATCAACAAATAAACAAATAGTTGGAACAATGGACTGATCGAATAAAACAAAAAAGAAAGAAACACGGGTGAAAAGCTTCACACTGATTTTGTAAACTCAAAACCATCTTAACAATAATTAGTATGAGTCGAATTCTTCAATTGCAGCAACCCGTCCCAAGCTGTCTCTGGATGTAGCATCGCCAGCCATCTCCACAAGCTTCCCAAGCTGTAGCTCCACTCGTGTAGTGTCGGCATCTGTCCACCAAACCAAGACAGCAGCTGGACTCATCTTCCCTTATGCGTCTCACGTTCAGCGTCTGGTGTGGTCCTCAGCAGCAGTCGCAAGACTTGTCTCCCTTGGTCTAAGCTGCAACCCCCAAGCCAAAAGCAGCTCTTCACGCGTCCGGACCAAGACAGATGCACAAGAACACTAGCTCAAGCCAAGATGTAGCACTCAGACTCAGCAGCAGCCACCAACCACCTGTCTCCTTGGTCTCAACTGCCAGACTTAAAACTCTCCACTTTTCTCTTTTACATCGCCTAGGGATTGGTGAATAAATCCCTCCTAAAACCCTTTTGTTTCTTTTGTCAGCATGTCCCTTTGTAGCAAAACGACGAGTTAAATTTTTTTTTAATTTTTTTCCTTTTTTTCTTTCAAATTAATACAATTTTTAGCTTTGCCTCAAATTGTTTTAAATTCTTCTTGTTTTGGCCCAAAATTTGTGTTATTGTAATAAATTTGTCATTAAACAGAATATAACACAAATTAAATATTTAAATAATAAAATAAGATTGAAATGACATTAAAAAGCATATGAAAATTTAATAAAATTCAATCTTATCAACTACATAACAAATTTCATGGAAATTGGAGCTGTATAGAAGGAGTTAGAGTGTAAAAGATGAAAGGATCAGAATCTATCAAATTCTGGGAGAAAAACATAAATTGTACAATGATTTCGTTTTTATGATTCATAGGGGAAAATGTGACCAATTTACTTCCACAGCATCTCCGGAACCATAGTAGCCCTCCAAGACATATATAAGGGGCATAAAAGTCATGAGAGAGGGCAGCCCTTACATTTTTTAGGCTCTCCTTTTTCTTACTCATTTTCCTTATTTTCTTTATGTTTTTGGTTGGAATTGGCTTCTAGTTTGATTCCTTTTTCTTGTAATTTCCTATTTTATGTAGTTTGATGCTCTAAATATTATTCTTGGATAGTTTAATTTCTATCATTTTTGGATTTATGATTTTTATGATGTTTAAAATGAATTTTTAGTGAATTTGGAGTTTGAACAATTTGGATAATGTATGGATTCATATAAATATATATATATATATAAATACATGTGTGTTTTTGTAATTTTCAGCTTTTAATTTGGGAATATGAGCTGGACTAATTACTTTTATAGGTATGTCCAGGTTTTATATTATGAATTAACGGTTTATGCTATGAATTTTTGGTTCATATTCAAAGTTTTTGTGCGGTTTTTTTTTATAATTGAATATATGTATGTTTTTAGGCTGTAATGTGTTTAATTTCATCTTTCAAATTGTTTTAGGTGTGTTTAATTTTCCATATTAGGTTATTTTGATTGGGTTTTCTGAAATTAGGTGTGAGTAGTTTCTAATGAGCTTAAATTGTGTTACATTAGATGTTGACTTGTGTTTTTACTTTGGTGTTTTTAATTTTTGAGCTTTTTTTTTGTTATTTTCTTGCGTTTTCTTTTATTTTTCAGCCTTTATTTTGTTTATTTTATTATGTTATTAGTTTGTTTAATATTTTTAAATTATTTTAACTATGTTTAACTAACTTAATCTTGGGTTGGAAGTTAATGATGGAATTTTGGATGAATAATTATGAGAGTTGATTGGATTTAATTGGGTTTTGTAATTTAGGTTAAGATTGAATTGGGATTTTGTATAAATTTCATGAATTAGGAATTAATTCTTAGGATTAGCTACCCTAGGTATTATTATAAGTTCAATTACTAGGATTGAGCCATGTGATACGTAATTGTCGTTGGCAATTTCCTAAATGGTAATAGGCTAGTCGGATTTGTTAGGATACTTAACCTACTAGTCTAGGATTCCAATCCTCTATGTTACATGGTTCGAGTTTATGTGATCATGGCTTAGGTTAGTCGTTTCCTAGTGTATTAAAGTTACCGTGTCGTTAACTCTAGAGAGCTTATTCTAGGATGCCTCATGGTTAGAGATAAGCTTTATATCGTATATGACCTATATAAAATTAGAGGAACTAAGAGTTTGGGAGCTTGTTCAAACCAATAGGTTAGCATTTTAGATCAATCACAAATTATTTATTTCAAAGATCAATTATGTCGAGAATCTCAAATTTATCTTCAAATCAGCTTTCTTTAATATCGTCTGTTTATTTGTTTATGTGTTTTTGTTTATTCGCTTTCTGTTTGTTGTATGTCGTTCTTCTTTATTTTAATGTCGTTGAATTCCAGTGGTTTGTTTTTATTTTCTTTTCCTTTTGTGAAACTTTATAAATAGCTCCCAAACACTATTAGCTCCCTATGGGATCGACCCTGGCTTGCCCTAGCTACTTAGTTAGGTTACTTAGGCAAATTTTGTTATTTGGTAGCTTACGACGAGCTCTACCAATCTTCAGCCTTCCAGTTCATCTCTAATGCTTCTCTTGTCATTAAGATGGTCTTTAACTTCATCTTGCTTTAACACAAACTCTCAAATTTTAAGGCTCCAAAACCTTGCACTTCAAGTCTTCACCATTTAAAACTTGTTTTCTTCATATCTATCTTTCACACAACAAACTCCAAAAATACATTATTAGCAAACACTTTGTCATCATCAAAAGAAAAGTGGAACTAACCCTAGTTCAACTATATTCCCCTTTTTGATGATGCCAAAACCATGTGATATTAGATGCATATAATAAGAAAATTATAGAAGTAAACTAATCACATATACCATTATCCCCTTTTTGTAACCATTAAAAAGTATACATCTAATTACAAAAAGGGACAACGCTTAAATACAAAAAAGTCACATAAAAAACATAATACTCTAATACCAATATACAAACATGAATCATACAAAAAGGGATGCACACATATTATCCCTTTATACTAATCATACATCTAAAATCAATTTTCATGACCATATCGAAAAAAAAAATAACTACGCTCTTAATTAATAAAACATTCCACGATAAACTCAAGATATTATGTCACAAATACTCAAAAGAGAGACATAATCAACTAAATCTCATTTCAAAACTCAAAAATCAACTTATCATCAAAACTAATTCGAATTATTGTTAAAAAGATATTAATATTCAAAAATCACATAAATGATATTAAACTTGTTGAAAAAGAGACTCATCTATACCAATTATTAAAAAAATATGACAAAATTTTCTAGAAAAGAAAACTTAAAATGAATTACTGATATCGCTCTCGAAAAAAACCATTTTTCAAAACAAGATACCACTTGTTAACAAAAACATTAATCTACATCAGTAGTTGATACCAATTGTAGAAAAATTGATTTGTTGATACCAATTTTAATAGAAAACAACACAAACCAATAATTGATACCAATTAATTACAAAAAGATAAGCATTTCAACATTAGTTGTTAATAATACTCAAAACAACCATAAAAGACAAGGCACCATAAATAAGTAAGAACATCACAATGAATATCACTTACCAACATAAAAAGAGATAATCCCTTTTTATACATAATCAAAGCAATAAATCAACCAAAAATCAAATTAACACTACAGCATCACACTCAAAATGCAAACTATCTTATGATACTAATTAAATTACTTCATACTCCAAAAATCTTAACCTTTATCACAAAATTATAAAATTTGAATAACTCCCCCTAAGTTAATCAAAATGATACAAAAATTTAAGAATTTTCAAATTTCTAAATTTCTAAAATTTTAAAATTTAAGGCTTCCCTTAAAATCATGCAATCCTGAATTTCAAAAATTAAAAAATTTCGTAGTAGGATATAAAATGCATGAAGAGATTCATACCACATTAGACAATGGTATAATATTCCTAAATTCTTTCATTGATAAAGACTAAATCTCATATAGAAAATAAATAAAAACAAGGAAGGGATGAACATGTCAAGTGCGCATCAACCATATCACTTAAGTCAAAACTCCCCCTTCCATAAAGAATTTTAAACAAGCATGAATTTATCAAAAAACTCAACGTTTGAAATTTTAAAAATCAAATATGCAGGGTAAATGAAATGCCATGTTCCCCTTAAATGTTTGCATAATGTTCCAATAACAAAACATTCAAACATTTATGGCATATGCAATCAAATTTCATAAACTTTCACATAAATGTTTTTAAAAAAAACTCAAATGTTATCATTTCCTACAAAAGCTCAGGCATTTTAACATAGTTCGTGTATTTTAGACTCTTAAAACTATCAAACTCTCCATGTTTTTAAAATAATTCTATTTTATCAAAGTTCATGCGTTTTTGGAAAAATTTTATTTCCAACACACTTTAAACAAAATAAGCAAGGATTAGCAAACCATATGATCATCTAAAAACTTAAATGATATGTCAAGACATCATTAAGAATATTTTAAAGCTGGAAATGTCATGACATGAATTTTAAAAAATATTATTTAGGAGATCAAAATATTTAAAAAAGAAATGATGTCTAATTTCAAATATTTTAATTCATTATGAAACTTTCAAACTTTGGTCATAAATTAATGCATCGAGGCAATTCATTAAAAAAACTTCAAATTTTTTAGGAAACAAGTTTATGAGTAAAAATCCTCTATCTCTTATATAAAAGCTCTAGGCTCCCCCTCATTAAAAATAATTTCTTTTAAAATTATTTAAATGTAAAATTTAAAATACATGAGAGGGATTAAAAAATCAAGATTCAAGATTATTGAAAATATGCACAAAGTGCTTTTATATGCTTATACATGCAAAATTAAGGTATGTAATCCAAAAAGCATTTAAACATTTAAGAATAATTCAAAATAATCAAATTAAAACATTTTACAAGATTTGATTTTCCTAAATATGCCAAAGAAAAACTAATGATATAGAAATATCATTCATAAAGCTATTCAAACAATTAGAAAAATAATGAACAAAATAAAAAAGATTAAAAACCATTTATACGTTTCTAATCATGATATCTAATTCAAAACAATTAGTTAAGCATTTCAAAAACATCAATCTTCAATTTTGAATAATGTACTAACGTTGTTTCAAAAAACAACCAAGGTGTAACTTTAAACTTTCAAGTCAAGAAAACATCATTCATGACTCTAAAACATCCAAATCATGAAATAATCATTTAAAACATCATTCACGATCACATAAAATTTAAAAGAAATAATGATACAAATTTACATTCAAGGCATACCTCCCTTTTATGTCATATCTCTAATTTCTTTACTTGATTTCTTTACTTCCTTAGATCAACAATGTTTGTTGGTGATTTCCTCTTATGCTCTTAGTGATACCTTTGAAAACCTACAAAAAAAATTTAACAAAATTTTGGAACCCATGTCATTTTAGGTCCTTAAGATTTAGTTTATGCCTATCTCTTCCATTTGGCAAAACTTTTAAATTTCTTAAATGATCATAACAAACATGTTCTACATGCCCAAAACTTCCATAAAAATGACAAGACAATGATGCACGTGGTTGATATGCATTTCCATAAACATACCTGGGTATAGAATCATTAAAACTTCTAATTTTTCCATATTAATGATAATGAGGTCTCATATTATTCCTATATAAATTTCTAGTTCTAAACATTTTCCTGTGATGAAATTGTTGCCTAAAATATGAATGAGACACATTTACTGGCCTGATGAGCATGATACACATTTCTAGAAACATTCATATAAGTGTGAGGGGTATATAAAATGTCAGGCCCATGTCTTGTACATTTTCACGGAAATGATGTGTATTTTTAGGCATATGCACATTCTTTCTTTGTGATGGTCTTGATTCATACACAAATGCATGATGATTCTTCCTATGGTAAGGGCTAGATGATGAAGGTCTAGAAACATTTTTAATGGATGACCTAGATTCTTCTTCCTCTAAGTTATTTCCTTTAACAAATATAGTCATACTAGAAGATGGTTGCCATTTATATATCCCAGATCATGTCTATCATTTGTAATATTTAAGGCTCCTAACATTGATTCAAACTTTTCATTCCATTTAGTGAAACTAAATAGTGAGCCCTAAAGGGATTCTACTTCCTTTCTTAATGATGCATTTTCCTCTCTCACTTTAAGCTCAATACCATTCACATTAGTCAATTATAATGTATTCTTTAAAGCCCTATTTTGTTCTACTAATTTTTGCATTTCACTACCTATTGAATTCTTTGATTCTTCATCTTTTCTAAGCTCCTCATTCTCTATTCTAAATTCATCAAATAATTTTGAAGTTTCACTACAATTATCATGAAACTCTTTTTCTTCTTTGAGAATGATTTTATAAAATTTATAAATTCTTCATAAGTATATTCTACATCACATACATCCACATTATCATGAGATTTAGAACAATAAGGTACATTATTATTACAAGTATTATGATTAAAACATATCTCTTCTTGCTCCATTAAACTTGAGTTGACTATTTCCTTAAGGAACTCCATCTTTGCTTCTTCCTTAGTAGATCTAAGCATCACTTCATGATTTATAACTTCATACAAATTTTCTAATATACACCATGTGGCATTAGTAGAAGGACACATTCAAACTTTATTAGGAATATTTTTATCTAATGCACAAGGCAAAATATTTAAAGGTTGACTATTCAAAGACACTATTTCTTTATCCTTTTTGTCCCATTCATTTTCATTTTAGGGAACTAATTTCCCATCTACTAATTTTGTAAGTACTTCATATCATTGTAAAACTTTCAACCATAAGTCTAGATTTTAACCTTTTATGAAATGCTTAATTCAAAATTTCCAAGCCGAGAAATTATCTCCAATTAACAAAAGTGGTACTATTAAATTAAGTGCCATGGTATTTGTTCTCTAATTCATTAGAATTAAACCGATGTGAGACCTAGGCTTTGATGCCAACTGCTACCCTTATATGGAACCTAAGAGGGGTTAATTAGATGTTTCGAAAATCATTCTAAGTTTTATAATTCTGACTTTATCTATTTCATCTAAGTGGAGAAGTTAAATAATAGATCTAATTCACCGAATTAAATAAATAATAAATTAAAAATATCAAATAAATGAATAAAAGTAAGAAAGAAAAACAGTGAGGGAAGAGAGACCCAAACAATTTATCCTAGTTTGGAGCAGTCCAATTGCCCCTATGTCTAGTCCTCAACACCTCTTGTTGAGACTTTTGTAGTATTGCAACAAAAAATACAATATTAGACATACAATCCTTTTTCAAGGCTCAAGGATAACATTTCACTCTTCCTTTCAAGGCTAATGAATAGCCTATCACTCCCTTTTCTAGGACTAAAGGATAATATCACAACACTCTTCTTTTATGGCTAAAGAATAACCCTCATATAAATACACTCATATTACAAGCACCCTTCTCACACAAACACCTTATACAAATTGTCACTCTTGACTCACTAAGGTGTATAAGGGCTCACTATAAGCTTATATATGAAAATGCAATATAAAAACTCACAAAAATACTATATTCATATGAAATACTATACCGAAAATCACAATATACTCAAGATTGCTCAATGACATTATAAGGAAGATTTTAATGCTTTTTCTTACCAAAAATCATGCAAAAAACACATATTTATATCAATCTTAAGGCTTACTATTTCTTTATAGCCATTGCAAAACTAGTTGTTATGAAAACCAACTGTTGTAAACATTAGTCTTACAAAAACTAGCCGCTTATAATGTTCTACTACATTTTTTCCTAAGATCAATTGATTGATGTCTGGTTGACTGATATGCATACATTGGTAGACCCCACCTGGTTCGAGTTCTTTGGCCTAATTCGACCTAAATTAATTCAAACTTAACTCAAATCATATCTTAACCTAATCGAATGTATTTTAACTTAGTCTAATTAATAAAAATATTTCTTAACACTTTTTCCACAATTTCACTAACTTAACACAATTAAATTAACTTAATTTACCAAATTTCCTTAACACCTGAATCTATTTTTAATCATGTTTTCATTTAATCTCGTACAACATCAATATCCCAATTCAAGCAATATTAACCTAACATAAAATTTTTTATAGGATAAAAATGACTTACTTATAAGTCATACCAATTTAATTAATTAATTTTAGCTTAACCAATTCAATCATCACACATACTCATGTGACACCAAACATACATTCATCCAAACACCAAGAGGATTTTCACGCACATCAAATGTATATAACACCTCTTGATTATACATCCTATATGCAAGTGCTAAATATATGTGTATATGCATGATTTATCCCTTTCAACATATGGTAAGACTAAGAGAAGACATACATAAACTTACTCATAATAACCTATCCAAATTTACTCTTGAACTTATTCTTCTATCTTTAATCTTGTAGTTAATTTCTAATGCTTCTCTTGTCATCAAGATGGTCTTCAACTTCATCTTACTTTAACACAAACTCTCAAACATGCTCTTCAACTTTAAGGCTCCACAACCATGCAATTCAAGTCTTCACCATTTAAGACTTGTTTTCTTCAAACCTATTTTTTACAAAACAAACTCCATAAATACATTATTAAAAACTCAGTTTTTCATCATAAAAAACAAGTGAAACCAACCTGAGTACAATACCTATGATATCCAAGTACTACTCCTATTGTATAATCACAAGCTTCGAACATAAGTTAAAAAGAAAATGCCCAAGGAGGTGTAGCCACTCTTCATCAAAATTATCTTTCAAAATATTAAATGCATGTAATCACTCTTCATAAAAATTAAAGATCACATTTTTTCTAATAACATAGTAAGAGTCCTAGCTATCTTAGAATAGTCCTTATTGAATCTTGTTGAATAAAGGGAGTTTCACCTTGTTTGATGATGAAAAATGATATTTTTGTTTAATCTTTTATTTTGTTTTAAGTGATTGAAGGACACATATTAAATTTGGAGTGTGAAAGAAATTGATTAAGTAGTTTGGGAGTTAAATTGGAGATCATGAAGCTAATACAAAGAAATCTCAAATTTGAAGACTAAAGATAACATGAATATAGGTTTACGGTCCTTTTTTTTTACTGTGGATTTCACTTAGCCATTTGGGTCTTTCAATGAGACTCATTTATGCACAATTGCATACATAATTTAGAATATATATAGATATATAGGATGCATAATCAAGAGAAATTTTGTGTGAAATGTTTTTAATAATCCTCTTGAGGAGTTGAAATTTTAAACCTAATGTATAATTTTAAACATTATATATTAATTTTAAACACACTATTGCACAACTATTAGTTTCTCATTGCATAATTTTAAACCTATTAAGCAACCTTATATGTAGCCTAAACAATACAGAACATTAAGTGATTAAGTTTTTTTAAAAGAAGGAAAAGAGTTATAACTCACAACCATCTCTCCAATCTTGTTAGAAAAGTTTGTATCTGTAATTATTATGAAGCAAAATTGATAGGGTGAAATGTTTAATTATTCTACAATTAGCTCTTCATCTGTATCTTTTTTTTTCTGTATGAATGATGAGCTCGACACAAGCTATGAAATAATAAATTCCTAATTGCCAAAACTATGTAGGAATGGTGAGCTAGGGTTGAACCATAGAGAGTTGGGATGTAAATTCTATTTCCAATGTTGTAAGAAAAATAAAAGAAAACACTCAGAAAAGATGAAAGAGAAATAAGCTAATATGCAATGAACACAAATAAAGAGACAAACACGAAAAAAATTTAAATAAGAATAATAACAATAGCTAAGAAGTGGGTTGGAGATATCTTTAGGAATTCGAGATGATCATTGATCCTTGATTATAAAAAAAAGTTACTTTAGTCATGGTATTAGCTTATAGGTTCGAATAAGATCTTGTTGAGTTCATAAAACAAACTAACAACTATGAGTTTGATGCTCAAAACTGTAAGTATACGGGTCATACTTGTAGTAAAGAACGAATATCAATCCCATGAGGATTGTATTTAGACACCCTATCAATTTGGCTTATACTTTGTTCAAGAAATTCATTTTAAAAATTAAAATAAAAAAACAAATAAATCAGACAGACGCAGAGAAATTTAGGTGCAGGAGCAAGCAGTACAACCAATCACAAACACGGTAAACAGAAAATTCGAAGAAAAACAGTCAAGATTTAAGCATAGGATTTGTCGTTATCCTTATTTGTTTCCCTATGGTTAATTACTCTAATTTATTTTTGGCTCAAGATTTCCTAATATTTTAGCTACCCTCTCTCAAGGTGTAACTAAATGTCACTAGCTAAATAATTTAGGATTAACTTTGGGATCTCTCGACATGCAAAGCCTTTC
>JAOXYD010130338.1:0-10984 GCA_028565735.1 Pinacopodium congolense | reverse complement strand
CTTAAAAGGCTTTAGTCTTTGTTTTTATCACCTTAGAATGCATGTTTTTCCTAGTTATGGAAGGTGAATATTGTCATATAACATCTTTGGTTTGGTCCATTTCAAGTACTGTTTAGGTACTTATTATGACTTTTTAACTAGATCTCCTCCTTCTATTTGCTGTAACTTATGCAACTTGCTTTCAACTTGCAACTGACATACAAAGTGATCATCTAAAGCCATTTTCAAACAAAAGTAGAGAGAGAGAGAGAGAGAGAGAGAGAGAGAGAGAGAGAGAATACATCTCGAAGATCAAATTTTCATATTCTATCCAGGTTTAGGGCTCTTTTCTTGTTTTCTTCATATTTTCTTGTTTTTTTTCATATTTAGATTGTTTTTCAAAATTGTAACAGCTTAGAAATGTGATTCAGATTTATAAATGTGTTTGCAACCATTTTTGGTGCTTTCTAAACATCTTTTTTACGTTGATATCTACTCTTTGTTCTTATATGTTCTAGAATATGATGAATATATTTTGTTTCTTTATGCAAATAAGTGGTTAAGTTAATTTTTAGCTAATGAATGACTAGTATATGATATGAATGGATGCTAGTGCGTGATTGTGAGTAGTTCTTTGTTTATTTATAGTGCTTAAAGTTTGTTTTGAATTGATCACTTAAGATAAAATGATAAATGGTTACGTAATGTGATCAACTATTTTGATCATTAAAAAATTCAGCAAGCAACCTGGTTTTAATTAGCAAGTTAGCTAGAAAATAAACTTTTATCTGGGGAGGGTTTCTTTGTGCCAAATTAGGTTCATCTAAATAGGAGGGGGGTTAAAGGAGTTTAAAATTTTTGTAAGAAAACTTATTTATGAAGGTTCTAGAAGGAGGGCGTATCCATTCCAGTTAATCACTCCTAGAAGAAGTAGGATAAAAAGGGATGGGGAATTGAGCTAGATAGTTGAAGATTAGTATATTTAGAAAAGGCTAATTGTAGTTGTTTAAGTGAATGATTGAGGCTACTTTGGCATTTTTACGGATACTTGAGCTGATAATCTACATAGGGGTGAATATTATGTCGAGGATACCAAGGAATTCCAATGATCATTCCAAAAGAGAGTGTCTTGTCCATTACCAATCCTCATATAAAAGTGATTTTTAAGGTGATTCCCAATCCTTAAATATTTTTTTCCAATTACAAGTATCCCTTAGCTTTGGTATAATACTCTAAAAACTCATATTCTTAGGGATAACACAATGGAGCCATTTAAAAAACGACTCCTCATTGTTGAAAAGAATCTAAATTTTTTTTCCTAACAATACTTTGTTCTAAGTATAAAGATGATGAGATCTCTTCCCATTTCACTCTAAGGGGGTTATGGTTTTTGTTAGTTCTAAACTAGAAAAAAGTTTTGACTTGTCTTTCAATCTCCTTTATAACTATCACAGTGAGTAGAAAATGGACGGACTAATATACTTGAAAATTGGAAAGAATTGAAAATATAAGTTGAATCAGAATTGAAATTATAAGTTGAATCATACCAACTTAAGAAAGGGAGTTATTAATCCAAGAAAAGATTCTTTTGCAAAATTTTTTGTAGTGGAGGTACATAATCTCTTTTGGAAAGACTGGTAGATAAAAAAGGGACCCCCTAAATGTTTTATGGGAAGTTAATTGATAGGGATACCATTAATTTGGCTAATGATTGAAGCTTGATCCCTAGTTAAATGGGAAAGAAAAGTCTAACTTTTGGCATAATTAATGTTAAGTCTAAAGAGTTTTGAAAAAAAAAACCTAAGGCTCTAAACATAAACCTTATAAAGGATATGTCTAATGCTAAGAAAAGCAGAAGATCATTTGTAAACAATAAGTGAGTAAGCTTCAATTTGGAGCATCTTTAATGATATTTAAACGATTAGTTAGAGTGAATATATAAGTGAGATATCTGGGGTAAAGACTTCCATATAAATGATGAATAAGTATAGGGATATAGTGTCACCTTGTCTAAGACCAGACTTACCTTTAAAGAATTTAATGGGCTCTCCCTTTATTAAGATTGAGAATGTAGAGGACGTGATACATTTTTATATCAAATAAAGGCCAAAAGCTCTAAGGGCTAAAAGAATGAAACTCCATTAGATAGAGTTATAAGCTTTTCTAAGGTCAATTTTGAAGGTGCATCTCTTATGCCCATTATTAATATGATAAATTTTTGGGATTTTTAGGGTAATAAGGATATTATCCCCTATTCTTATGTTCTTAACAAAGGTAGTTTGACTATGGTTGATAATGAAAGGGAGGACTATTAAAATCTTATCAGTAAGTAACTTGAAAATTTATCTTATAGATCATGCTATAATAGGATATAGGTCTAAAATAAATAACTCTAATGGGGTTGGGGCATTTAGGAACAAGAGTGTTAAATGTGGAATGGATTTCCTTTAGGAGTTTAAAATGCTGAAAAAAGTACAGAGTGGCCTTTGAGATATCATTGCCAATAATAAGTCAAGTAGTTCTACAGAAGGAAGTGTTGAAACCATCTGGGCTCATAACTTTATTAGAGTTAAAATTGTCAAAAACTCTTTTGATGTCTTAGGAAGTGAAGAGGGCTTCTAGGCTAGTCTTGGCTTGCTTAGGAATTTGATTCCTAATGAAGGTAGAGAGGCACTCTAGATTTAGAAAGTTAATTTTCTCTATAACTAAGGTGTTCTAGAAAAAGTTAAGAAAAAGATTTAGTATTTTGATAGCTTTTAAAGCATACATATATTATACATGATTTAGTGCTTTTTTGAATTGGTTTTAAAGGTAAATCCATGTAAATTATATGCATATTAAGTTAAAATCTTTGAATGAGATTTGCTTAGCCTTTTCTATATTTAACTATTTTTTATAGGATTTTGGTGGACATTTCATTAAATTTTTAGAAATATAAGAACTGTGGAATAACTTTGAGACTTATAGAATCATGTTATGAAGTCTTACATCAAATTTCAAGGTCATATGACATGCTATGAAGAGTACATAAAGAAAAGAATAAGAGTAGCTAAAATAAGCACTTAATTTGATATAGGTGGATTAAGTGAAGCATTAGGTGCTCTTATAGAGCTTAATTTGTTATGGAATTGATAGGGCTGTAAGAAAAGCATGTGAGGAAGTTCCATACCAAATTTCATGGAAACTGGATGAAAAATATAGGAGATATCTCAAGAATATCAACTAGAGCAGAAAAATAGTAAATTACGGGCATCATCGTGAGATGGAGAAGAAGCTATTGAATCACGAGCATCATCACAGGTGTGACGATGCCTGTGATTCTGCTCTCATCCAAATCATGATTAGCATCATACCTACGATACTGGTCTTGATCAGGATGCCCTCCCCATCTATAAATAAGCTAATTTTAAATTTTTAGGTAATTTGGTTGTTATAAAACATAGATATTCAACCATCAAAGGGTTTCATCCAATATTGAAGGAAGAGGAAGCATTCAAAGGCATAACCTCAAGGATCAAGAAAATATTTCACCATTTAACATCAAGATTTCAAGGATTCAAGAGGACATATCATGAGTTTTCTTATTCTTTTCTTATTTATATTTGTTTTTGTGATTGAAACAATGTGTAAGAGCTAAATTCTTCATAGAATTTAAGATTTTATGAACTCTTGTTATTCTTGTTTTAACTATTGGGTTCTAGGTTTTTAAATTAGATTTGTTCATGGACATTAGTTACTTTGGATTCAATTATTATGCAAACATAAACGTTGATTTCGAAGCTTTGATATACTTATGATTAAGATTTTAAAATTTTTTGTATGCATTAGATCATTCCATGAATGAAACATTTGCCTGAGGACTTAGAGATAGACTTACATAAGATGTTCAAGTTAGATGTGAACTTAGCTAAAAAAACTTTTTCCATACAACAAATTAATGCATTTAGTCAATAGAACAAGATAGAGTAGATTTTCACCTAGTTTAATTGATTTAAATAAAGTTATATAACTTGAGAAGGAGTGTAATTTACATTAGGGAATTTATAGTCTAATATCTGGAATTTAAATAAAAGTAAGATAAATAATGAGAACGTACTAGAGGGATTGATTACCTGAATCTTACCTTCATTATAGAGTGTTTCTTCTTATAAGTTTGTCCATGCATTTTATTTTAATTGTTTTATTTCTCTTTATCACTAATTCAATCAATCAACCTATCACTTTTGAGTAGCTAACTAAATTTAGGTAGGAATTCATTAGTAATAGCGATCGTTGTGGTTCAATACCTAGACTTATCCTAAGTATACTGCATTCGATAGATACATTTGCCTTTTTATGTGTCGTGATATTATTTAGTGTGTTCTTGGTAATTATTTCTTTTAAAACTTAGAGAGGTACATAGCAAAGCATATTTCCTTTGAATCCACTATGATCGAATTGTTGTCATCATCCATCCTAAAGATATTATTCTTATTCCTATTTTAACAAGATGGAATTATAGAAAAACTTTGAATTTCTATCCCCTTATTTTAACTAGGTGACTATAAAAGAAGGCTTAAGGAAAGATTCTTGATTTTCTAAGGATTTGAAAAAGGTTTGAGTAATCTTTCTTTCTCTTTCAAAAGAGATAGATTACAAGGAGCATTTTCAAGGAGGGTTTGAATGTTGTTTAGCTTAACTCCTATTTTCTTCACCTTCAAATTCAAGTCACGTATTTCCTCTTAGTTAAGGTATTTCAAGTTCTACTTAAATAATTTAAGTTTACTACCAACTGAGTATATGGGAATGCCTTTAATTGGTGTCTCCTTTGCATTTCTAATAATATGATGGAACATTTTGGTACTTAGTTAAGAAGTTAAAAAATCTAGAAAGGCAAGTTCTTTTCTTTTGAAAGGGTAGGACCAAAATTTTAAGAGGACAATAATTTGAGACACTGGGGTTTTCAATAATGGCATGGGAGGAAAAGAAGGCCATAAGCCAATGGAGATTTACGGGGGCTCTATCGAACTCTTTGTTATAAGGGCTTCTTCAATTTGTTTGTTAGACTAAGTAAACAATTGACTAGTATTGTTAAGATCTTGAAGAGATATTCTGTTAATATAGTCTTTAAAGTTTGTAACACTAGTCTTACAAAGGAAGTTGATATTAGTAGTATCTTAAGGGTAGAGGATAGAGTTTAAATTTCCCTACTACTGGCCACAAGTAAGAGGAAACTAAGGAGTTAAGCCTAACTAGAGAATTCCAAAGTTGTTTCCAATGGTTAAAATTATTAGCATCATAAATGCAGGTTATAAAAACAGCCTATTGGAGGAAAGGAGTAGAGATCCTAACATGAATCATCTTATTAAAATAATCTAAATAGGTATAAGAGATTACTGAAGGATTTAAAAGGATGTATAACCTAGCATTAACATAAGGAGAAAGATTCCTAGAGGTTTCCCAATTTCTCAAAAGAGAGTTAGTGAATTTATTAAGTAAAAAAGTGGGCTTTACTTTCAATTAAGCAGATAAAAGAAAAGTTTTTGACACCTAGTTGCTTCTTATTACAGTTCAGATTCCTAATGTTCTAAAAAACAAAAGACATGATTTAAGAAAAACTAAGGACTACTTTCTAGCTTGTCTCTTAAATTTTCTCTTAAGCGTACTAGTAATTCAAATCCTGATAAGTCATCTTCTAAATTTAATGTAGTTTGAATATCATCAAGGTTATTAATCAATAAAGAGCTACCATAATTTATAGAAAGAGAATTTGAGTTACCATTTATACTGGAATAGACAATTTCCTTCTCTTTAGCATTTTCTTAACCTTCCTACTTTTTTGTTTCCTTGTCTTGAGTTTTTACATGTAGACCATCACTATCTTACACTTGATCAATCTCTATATGTTGGTCATTCTTGATTAGCTGGGGAGGAGTTGAGTTAGGTAAAGTGCACGCTTACTCTCTTATCTCTTTATTTACAAATTCTTCATAAAGATTAGTATTAAACTTCCTTTCAATCAGTATCCAACTTCCTTTTGTCTATCAGTTTACAAGCCTCCATTTATATGAAATTGGTATGGAATTCCATTCCTTTTGCCCTTGGGAATTATAAGTGGAAATATTGCAACTTTTTTTGGCTAAATTGATCCATCTCTATACAAATTCTAGCATAGTTGATCCTGGACATCTTTTCCATTACTGAGTCAAGCATTAAGGGCTTCCCATTAAACTTGCTATATAACTAAGGCTTACTATTGTCCAGTACTCTAAAGGGGATATGATGAAACTTTACCTATACTAAAATATCATTAGATTTCATTTCATCCGATGCCCATTTCTTTAGAAACACGGATTTACCTTATATATACCAATGTCTCATTTTCAATACAAAGTAGATTCCTTCTAGAGATGCAAATTTGAAAAGAAAAATATTTGTATCTAAGAGTACCTTTGTCAAACCTTGATTTTGTCAATAATCCTTTATTACTCTTTCCCCTATGGGATAACTTGGCCTTTTTTTATTATAAAATATGCTAAACAGTGTTTCAACTTTTTCATGCCCTTTGCTGCAATTTCCACAAGAGGCTCAACCATTACATTACCTTCCACAATCTAAATAGGAAAGTATTGCAAGCTTGGAACCATATTTTCTCCAGGGCTCATGAAATTATCAATGAGGACTACTTTTCATGTCTTTCATCTAACTTCGGTCAAATGAGGAAGGGATGGGCAATTGGGGCTAGGTTTTTAAAAAGTCTTAGTGAAAATGGGCCACTGAGAAGAAGAAGGGATCATAGGGTTTAGGTTAAGGGCTAAAGGTTGAAGCTTCTGACCATCAAGGGATCAAAGGATAAGGAGAGGCTAGTTGAACGAAGGGGTAGGATTTGAGGAAGGTTTTTGAAGGGACGGTTGGTTAGCATTCAAGGAGCGGTAATTTGATGAAGGAGGAGGGTTAGGGCTTTAAGGAGGTTAAGCCCACTTTCAGGAGGGCGATCTAAAAGGGTATGATTAAGGTAGGCTGGAGGGAGGAGGGGGTGGATAGGGACAAAGATGAGGACTACATGGCTTGGGATCAAAAGGGCAAGGTAGAAAAAAGAAGGGGTAAGAGGAAGTCGAGTTCGAAGAGGCAAGTGATGTAAGAATGGAAGATGTCGTGTAAAAGAAAAGGAAGGAGAAAGGGAAGAGGAAAAAGAAAAGGGGAAAGGATCTAGAGAAGAACTAGATCAAGAGAAAAGAGAAGGAAAAAGGTAGAGAAACAAGTTCGAAGGGGTAAAAAAGGTCAGAAGATGGTCATACAACGAGAATGGTTCTAGAGCATTGAAGCCAAAGTAAGAAAGTTGTAACTCTTATCCATTTAAAAGTCAGACTTGCACAAATTTTATTTGTTTAATTGTTTATTTGTTTATTATACTAATAATTTAATCTTCCTTCTTTATGCACCCATTAGACAATTTGCATTAAGTTAAGGACATAGTACAATCTTTACATAGAACTTGATATGCTATTAGCACTTCAATTTGATTGCAGCAAAATTTTCCTTTTTGGATTCTATTAAAATACTATGATCTTATAAAATGTTTATGTTTCCTCGTTTGACCAACTCACCCATGTTGGCTAAAATCCAAGAATTTCATATGAATAAATTGTTGAATTCTGCAAGGAAATTTGAGCCTTGGGACAATTCCTTATATCACCTACTTCAACATGCAAAGATAGGTAGATGAGGCTTAGTTGTTAGCCTCCTATCCCAAAACAAAGGTCTCTCTGCTTCAAGTCATGAGGGAAGATGACAATATTATTTAAATAAAAAAATTAAGCAACCTAACCCTTACAGCCACAACAATGGATTCCACGTAAGACTCATGGTTTTTTTTGTAAATTTATAATAGGAATAGGGGCATTTTAGTAAATGTATTTTTAGTTCTTTTGTAATTTTAAAATAAAGTTAGAGATATAAATGGAAAGGCAAGTTTTAAAGAATATGAAATGACATTCTCACTCCTAAATAATGACAAAAAAAAAGAAAAGACAAAAGAACAAATTGAGTATTATGTATTCAAAAAATTATATATCTCAAGTGAGACTCATGTTAGCCCCACGTTGGGGCTACCGCACCCCCTTGTGAGGGCCCCCCTCGTGGGGGTGGGGGTGCGTAGTCGGATTCTATTTAAATTTATAATTTTATGGGCTTTAAGAGATTTTTGAAGACCAAAAAGAAGTCATTCTATGGTTTTCTTCACATGAATATAAGCATAAATTTTCAATTAAAATTTTCAACTAAAAATTATTACCTACCTTCACTATACCTCATAACTTTCAAACATTAAAACATATTTTTTATATAATATAGGTATAAAAATTTCAGAATCTTGGAGAAGGTTATAAATTTTAAGAAAAAAAAGTACAAACATGTTTAATTAACCGAATGCCGGCCTGTTTAGATATTAAAAAAGAAAAAGGAATAAGGATTGTTCACAAAAATAGGATGTATTAGGTATTTGTTTCTGAGTTTCAGATTTACGGTATCGTTAACGAAAAGGTACATAAATATATATCATCTGTCAAGAAAGGTTTGGAAAAAGAAGACATGAAGAGAAATTCATAATTATTGGGGATGGGACCTCGAAAAATCATAGTTTCTTCCTGATTGTGTTGTGGCTGAATTAGAAAGTAGCGCGAGGAAGGATGATTTGGTATCACATGCCTGTGCTAATCCCATCTTTTTATTAATTGGTCACGCCATGCAATGGAAAAGAATCTAGACAATGGCCAATTCATTGATGATCGAATCCACCTACACCTTAAAGTATATTTCTATATTAATGGTGCTATCTTATGTAATTGGATGATACTAAAGTTTGGAACACTGCACTTGTTTACAGATGGTTTTAACATTCGCATATTGTCTCTCTTTTTAGGGGGGAATCTAATCTAACTTTCAAATCAAATTGCGAGAGAAGAACCTATATCTCTTTTTCTTTTTCCAAATTACCCAAGTCATTATAGATCATGTTTGATACCTTTAAACTTAAAAACCTTGAAATGTCAATTTCAATTTATTTCCTTTTCCACACAGGATTAAAATATTCATTATGTATATAATTTGTTAAAAATTTCCTACATAATCAAGTGTTTTCTTTATTATCAATACTCGGAAATAAAAATAAACAATTTCAATTATTAAAAGTCCAACCTTCACTTAAATTGCCACACTTTTTTTTTTTCAAATTTCAACTATTACCGTTATTCTTTTTGGAATAAAAAATTTATATCACAATTTTAATTATATTTCAACACTTAAAAGGAGCACAGATTTTTAATTAAATACAAAGAAGAGTTAATTTCATATTTTAATAAGGTTAACATTTTTGTCATATTGAGTTTTTAAAACTTGCAAATTGAACTAACCAGACCTAGATATGTTTCCTCAGTCGGAATCAATCGCGAACTTAAATTTATGTTAATTAAATTTCTTCACTGCCTATCTCTACTACACTTAGTGATAGTATAAACAACTGCTAGGATGATAGAAGTCCAGTAATATCTCTCTATCTGCCCTAAACTCTTATTGCGAACAAAAGTTGCTATTAATAAAAAATATTTACGCTCTTTGTGTATAAAAACACTTGCAGCAAGTGGCCTATCCATTGTAAACCCTTATACTTTATAACTTTAAATAACAATAACTAACGATATCAGCTTTTTCTTCCTAAAATCTAGATCGATAATGAAATAAATCAAACATTTAATACACAAATCAAGATCAACTCAAGACCAATTTTTGCTGTAAGTACACCAATTAATAAATAATATAGTAGATTCAAAATAAGTCAGGATATTGATTTCACAAGGAAAATACTGCAAATAATAGATTACCTGGATCACAATTATCTAGAGAAATCTAATTAAAGAAATAATAAAAATGAATTATGAAATTAAACTACTAACCTAAAAAACTTCCAACCAATGTAAAGGAATTCAAGAAAGCTTAAAGATTATCAAATTGAGTTGATTAGCTAAGGCTAAAGTTTTCAATGATTCAATTGAGCTTCTAAGTTTGTGATGCCCGATCTAGGATATCTTCATCAAATTAAGACACAACTATAGTTAGATCATTGCCTTATCTCTATCAATCCTATCATGAAATTTGGTCATTTATTAGACTTAGATAATAGATATAAAGATAAAAAAGTTTAATTTGAAAAGACTTTATTTCTAGATTAACATCTTTATAATTAATTAAAGTTTGGTCATGCATTGATTTAAATTATGTTGTTTATTAATTCTTCCAAAAATTAAGGTAGATTTCTCATATCCTTAATCATTTAGTGACCTAATCTCAAAATGATTAAATTAAGACAAGCATTAAGCACATGTTCTTCAATTAATCCAAATAAAGTGAAAGATATAATGAAATAAAGAGTTTTAAAAGCATTAAATTAAGCTCCAAAGAGTTTTCTAACTCTGAATCATGTGCTTTAACTCTTACAATTCTCAAGCACAAGCTTGAATCTCCAAATACAAAGATTGAAATGAAAAAGAAAAGAAAAGAAAAACCTAAACTAGAAAGGGAGAAAATGAAATTTAACTAAAGAAACGTTTATAGCTGCTAAAGATCTCTCCATATGGTGCGAAAATGTCCATTTATATGTCCTTTAGATGCTTGCTGAAAGTTGGAGTAAGTTGTCTAAAAAATCATCAAAGATCCATCTGTAAAAGCACATTTGTGTAATTTAATGATGCTTGAAGTCAGTTATTAACAGCACGTGTATGCATAGTTTAACGACATTATCAGTCATTAATGGTATCGTTGATACCCACCATTAATCTTTTAGAGACAAATACTTCAACAAGAGTTTGAGGGGATTAATGGTGGTTTTGACTAGAATACTTTTGATCTCCTACAATTGCTTTTCCTTTGAATATTTGTATAAAAAATTTCAATCTAGCACTTCATATTACAAATTAAACATTTCAAAATATAAATTGAATATTTAAAAATCAAAATAGGGATAAGTGCACAT
>JAOXYD010130317.1:0-10985 GCA_028565735.1 Pinacopodium congolense | reverse complement strand
ACTTACATCCTATAAACTTCCTTGTGGGATCGATACTCGGAGTCTTAAATATACTCCACTTTATTACTTGATTCGATTGGTACGCTTGTCGAATGTTGGTCTCAAATTAAATTGTTAAATTGTGCATGAAAGATAGATTAATTTGAATTAATTTTGTATGTGGCCAACCGCAATCACTTGCCATATGCACATTATATGGCATCCGAGAGTGTTTGGAATGGCCACTTAAAGAGCAACCAAAACACAAGCAATGGTGCTTGAAAAAAGGACCAAAACTCAGTATAAAGATACTTTTATCCACCCATCCAAAATGGTAGCTATCAAAGGCAAAGTGAGAAGCGTTTTAGGGAGCTATAAAGTAACACTTTGGGAGAGTCTTTCTTGTCTCGGAAGCCACGGAAGCCTTAAGTATTTAATTGGCAGCTATAAAAAGGGTGGGGGGGGCTCTCCATTTAGAGGAGGATGACATAAAGGAAGAAAGAGGAGCTCTCTGTCACTCACCAAGAATATGACTTGAAGCTACACTCCTCTTAACAAGAGACAGTTGTAGAAATTAGATGGAAGGGGACTACAGAAATGTGATTGGAGGGACAAGTGAGGGAGCTTTCCACTTAGAGTGTCAATGGCTTGGGAGAGGGAGCCGCGTTTCAAGAACAAAACACATTAGATGCCTCTCCTTTGACCAACAATGGTTGTTGTAAATGCTTCCCTTTTATTAAGGTAGACGGCTTCAAGTAAAAAGCTCTCCATGGTCAAGGAATTCAACTGCAAATCATGTTATTAAAGCAGCTCTCAAATGCTTGAAGAAGTGGACGTCTCCTTGTTTAAAGAAGAAGGCTCCACCAAATTTAAGTGGAGAGCTTGATTAAAGGAGAGCTCTAACATGAGTGGAGGCTTGAGAAGTGAACAGACCCATGCAAGTTGACGTCTCCTTGGTCAAAAAAATTGTAGCTTTCCACAGTTTGGTTGAAGTCAAGGATTTTGGCAACTCTTCTATGCATTTTAGTTTAGTTTTGTTTGTTCTCATTTTATTTGCTTTTTACTAGCTTTAGCCATTTTCTTTCATTTCTAAATGCTTTAGGACCTTAGTTGCCAAATATGTTTAATGCTTTTATGTTGTCTAATGTCCTTAGTTTAGTTGCTGAATGTCTTTAGCTTTATTTCCTTAGTTTAGTGCTTTATTAGTTGTATGGTTTGGTTTAACGTTGTGTTGAGTATTTATATTTTGTTAATGAAATGTTTAGTTTGATTTCTCAATATTGTTTTTATTTTCCAGCTTTGATATTTTAAATTTCTAGCCTTTATTCCCTTAGTTTAACCTTGAGTTTTCATTTATTGTCAATGTCTTTGGTTAATATAAACATGGTAGTTGGAAATTTATGCTTATTTTTAGGATATTAATCATTAAATGTCTTTGTTTGTCTAAATTATAGTTGATTGAATTTTTATTTAGGAAGTTATTTTAAGTTTATTTGAATTAGCTTTTAGTTAATTAAGTAATAGTTTAGTTACTTTGTGTTTGTGTTAGATTTAATGTTGAATTGTGTTTTTCAATTAGTGCTTTTAATTTTCCAACCCTTAGTTTCTTTCAATTAATTCTATTGTGTGTTCATTTAATTTTTTTTTCTTAATTTAATTATGTTTAGCTAGCTTAGTTTTGGGTTGGAAGATATTAATGGGATTTTGGCTTAATAATTTAGAGAATTGAGTAGAAATTGATTGAGAATTGAGATTTAGGTAAAGGTTGAATTGGAATTCCATGTAAATGACATAAATTAGGGATTTATTCATAGGATTGGCCATCCTAAGTTTAATTTCTAATTTTATTGCTAGGATTGAACTTGTGATACATAATAGTCCTATTGACTTCATATGTAGCAATAGGCTAATTGAATTTGTCAGTAAACTTAATCAACTTAACCTAGAATTCAGATTCTCTAAGTTACACAATCAGAGATTAGTGAACTTAATCAAATTAGCCTACAATTCAAATTCTCTAAGTTACATAATCCGAGCTTATGAAATTATGACTTAAGCTAGTCATTCCATAGATTGTTAAGGCTGTCGTGTAGTTAAATCTAGAGAGCTTACTCTAGACTGCCTCGTAGTTAAGGGTAGGTTTTCCATCATATAGGACCTATCTAAATTTGGATGAACTAAAGGTTTGAGAGCTTTTTCGAACCTATAGGCTAGCATCTTAGACTAATCGAAATTTATTTGTTTTAAGAATCAATTATAAATCTAGAATCCTGGATTTATCTTCCACCCAGCTATCATATTTGTTATTTGTTTCTTGTTGATTTGCTTTTGTCCTTTATTTGTCTTAGTGTTTAGTTTTGATGTCTTTGTGTTCAGGGTTTTTGTTTTATTTTTCCTTTTATACAATATTAGAATAGATTTAGTGCAACCTAGCTTCCTATGGGATCGACCCTGACTTGCTTTAACTGCTTAATTAGGTAGGTTAGGTAATTGTAGTTTTTGGTAGCTTATGACAAGCTTACCATATGTCCCATAATTTAAAATTTTTGACATGAAGGAAAAACTTCATCCTAGTTTTCCAATAAAAGTAATCATTTCCTTCAAAGAAAGAAACCCTACTAATTTTTTGATCCTCACAACTAGATGAATTTAACAAATGTGACATGATGGATGCTTACTCACAGTTTCGCTAGAAACTAATGCAAGTGTAAGACCTAAACTCTAATACCAATTTAAAGCTCAAAAGGCACTCAAGAGGAGGGTGAATTGAGTAATAAAAACTTTTTAACATATTTAAACTTTACACTAAAGCCAATTTAATTTAATGAGATATGTAAATGTGAATGCCAAATTGATAACTGATAATTAATAATAAAAAAACACAACAAGTAATAAATAAAGAGAAAAGGAAAGAGAAAGACATAAAGATTTATAAAAGTTTACCTACCTCAAATATAGGCTACGTCTTCTCTTCAACTACTTGTTGTATATTGTTCTTTACTAACATCTTAAAAACAAAAACAATTTTCTTTTTAGGTGAAGAGTAACCCTTACATGTAAAATATTTTTCTAGGCAAAGAAAAACTTTTACAACCCAAATCTTTTAAAGCAAAGAGAAGCCTATACAAAATACAATCTTCTCGTTTAAGGAGAAAAGAAATCTTATGACTAATCTTTATATGGAAAAGAGGAGCCTTGACATACTTAACCAACCTAATAATTCAAATAACTCCTTCACAAGTGACTAGGAACACTTATGGATATTTTTCACTTAAAGCACAATTAAACTAAGGTCTCTAATGCTTTCACAACTGATATGAATTATCAATGACACTATTGTAAGATTAAACAAAATTAACATGATAGATTTGATTCACTAAAAATGTGTATGATTAATGAATCATAATCTAAAAGATCACATAAACCAAAACTAAATTATTTTGATAAATATGATAGAAAATGCTTCCAAATAATTAAATAAGCCCCTAAAAAATTACCTAGATAGTCCATAATCATTCTGAGGACTTAAACTTGGAAATAAGTAACTCAGATTTAAATGCCTAAATATATGTATGAAATCTAGTGCACAAAATCTGGATAGTTTAGAGCAGTCTATAAATTTAGAGCCTAAACAAAGATTTTAAGTCCTTAAAAATCAAAATAAAAAACTTGGATAATCATCAGATCATAAAAAAATTAATCACAACAAGTTTGCAAGCCCAGAAACTGATATAGTAAATCAATAACAAGATTAATACAAGAGTAGAAAAATCAGATACAATTTAAGTGTATTTGGAAAATAATTTTAAAATAACAAATATAAACTTCCACAAATTCAAAAAAAAAAGTTAAACCCACTCTAGGAAACTTACGTAAACATCAAATAATTATTTAATAATTTTAGAAATAGATTAAAATATGAAGAACCACGTTGAAATAAGAATAGAAAAATTTGGACAGTTTCGAGGCATTTGAGAAGAACAGAGCTAAAACTTATGAACTAATCTTCCAAAAATAGAAATAAAAATTAAAAAGGCTCTAGGACATTTAAATAAATTGAAAAAATAAATTCACATTTTTATAAGAAGATTAAGATAGCAGGAATAAATATTAAAGTTAGAACAGAACAAATAAAAATAGAACAAACAGAAACAATTTTGTGCTATGAGTGAGTTCGAGCTCTAATCTATCAAAATAAATACCATAAAATACGAAACTATGATCAAAAAAAATTTTAAGCACTTAATATAATTGAAAAAAAATGAATTCATACAAAGAAAATAGATTAAGATGGAGAGGGATGAAATTAAACTAAAATAGTGAAGAAAAGAGGCAAATAGTAAAGGAGGAAGCCTTGAGTTTTGAACGATTTTTGTCCTTCAATCTTTTTTCTAGGGCTTTAAAAAAATACTAAAAGTGATTATAGATGTTGTATGTAGGGTTAGTAAGTGTTTTGAGACATTTAAATTACAGCTCTAGTTTTTTGGAAGCCAAAAGAGATGTTTAATCCTACAAAGGAAATAAAGAGTTGTAGAGACAACTTTGAGTAATCTGTCTTCTTAAAGATTCAATAAATGTTTTTAGTGCTTAAGAAAATAAGATAAAATTCAAGTGTATTATTAAGACCCTAGGCAAAATGGGTATGATGATTGTGAATCAATAACAAATAATTTGGGTATTGAAAATCATATTGAATGATCATAATTCAAATTTAGATAGATTTGAAATATGTCAATAAAATAGCTTAAACCAAATGAATTTTAATTCTAAAATTGCAAATAAATGACTAAATCAATTCTTAACTATCTAAACATTGAATAAGACTTCAAAAAAGATTTAAAATATAATTTGAGACCTTATGAATAATAAAAAATGATTCAATGACTATGTTATGAAACTTTACAAAACTTTTAAAAACTATATGCAAAGCATGATAAAAATTAAACCCCTAGATCAATTGGACAATAAGTAAAACTTAAAATCATATTAAAAAAACCTAAATAAGGTCTTGTAGCTTGCATATCTCTTGTTTTTCCTTTAACTTCATCTTTGCCTTTCAAGATTTAAGCTTTCTAAATGGGATCATCTTGAAATTATCCTATCTTTAAATATTACGATATAAATTTAAATCATTAGTAACAATTATGCTTTTTATTATCAAAACTAAGATTGGAACCTTCCTTGGTTCAATAACATAAATTACTCTAAAGATTTATCTTTTGTTTTCTATGTCGTTTTTCTTTATTGTTTCCGTTTTTATTTGATGTTTAGATTGGAATTTGCTTTCTTATGCCTTATTTTCTTTTGAATTGTATGATGGGATATCTTTTGGTGCTTAGCTTTAGTCATCAAGAAGATGTAGGAGCAAGATGACTATTAGTAAGATTGCCAAGGGTATGAACCTAAAGTTGAAGGGAATGATTGGGTCGATGGCCATTATGAGCAACTCAACGAAGCTTATACCCCTAATTCGATGAATTATTCTAATTACCCTTGGTATAATTCATTTTATTACGAACAACATTTATCCTTTTCTTATATGCCTGAGCCTCTAAATGATGTAAGATCCACCATTTTTAATTTAATCAATGATAGAATCTTTGGACATTAATCCACCATGGAAGAGTTGAAATCGTTTTGTCCTAATTAGGGGGAACAATTACTAGAATCTCTTAGGGAAAATTATCCCATTGACCCTCCTCAACCCAATACATTAGAATGAATTGAGTTAGAACATTTGATACAAGTAGTGGTAACTAAGAGTTTCCAATTGCCTTAGAAATGAATGATGTGGAAGTTGATGAGTGCTTGAATACTAACCAGGCTTTTAGAGAGTGATGAACCACTTGCATGAAGAATTTGAACATTATGTAGAGCTTTTAGAGAGTGACGAACCACTTGCTAAGTTTATGGTTTAAGTAGCTAATGATGTGGAAGAACCTTTGAATGCATTAGAAGCACATTATTTAGGAACCTTTAAATCTTAACAAGATGAAATAATTGACTTAAGCCATGATGGGAACATAATTGATGGTGAGGAAAAGCTCCTATTTGAATCAAAGGAGTACGAAGTAGAAGCTTGTGATAAGGTTGCCAAGAGTAAGGTAATTAAGGTACCATTTAAGAGATTTGATTTTTTAGGTGTTATAACTTTTATTCCTTGGCCTAAATTTATAGTTCTTGGCTATTTTCCATGATATTTTATCAAGGAAGGGAGTTTTGATTAGTGTTTCATCAAATTTAAGGTTTATAATGCATTAAGATGTCTAATTGGAGGTATAAGAGCCTTTGAAACTTTAGGTTGCCCATATCAAAAGAATGAAATAAATAAGTTGGATGATAAACCAAGGATGATATTGAAAATTCCCTAACATTAATGTCTACCTAAAAAACTTTAAAACAGTGCTTGTGGGAAGGCAACCCAGGCATAAAATTATGATATTTTATTTCCATTTATTGTGTTTTGAGTTTAATTTTATTTAGTATTCTTTTGAAGTGTGTTCTCTAATCTTTTCCCTAGTTAATTCTCAAGTTTTATTTAGTGTGTTTCCTTTAGGTTTAAGGTGTTTTTTTTTTCATAAATCTCTTTTAGGAATCCTTTTTTAGAGTATAACGTTTTTTTTATTTTGTTTTATTTAGTATGCTTTTGATTTTCATAAGTTTTAGTTTGCTTTTAGTATATGTGATCTTTTTATTTTTGTTTGTGTGTTAAGTCTTTAATTTATGCTTTAGTCTTTTAGTGTGCTTTTTTTAAAGTTTCTTATGTGTTTAAGCTTCCCTTTTTAGACTTGAAGTGTTTTGGTTTGGCTTGTTTTAGAGTATCTAAGTTGTTTTTTTTAAGTTCAGTCTGTCTTTTAATGTGTTTCAATATCTTTTAGCTGAATTTCCTTTGTGTTTAAGTGTTTTCAACCTTCATCTTTAAGAAAATTTGATGTTCAATCCATCTAAACTTGTTAGGCCTTGAATTAAACTAATTTGGTGAGGTTTTATGTGAAATTTTCATGTTTAGAATTACTTTTCAAGAACTAAACAGTGGTCTTAAACGACAAGATGATGTTGCAAAGAAGCATCGTTTAAGGGTTTTTGGGTAGTTAAATGGTAGTATTGAATGGCCTCACTTTTATTCTTCTTCTTCTTCCTCTAGACCCCCTGTTCATCGCGTCCAGCCTATAACCCCTTTCAGACCTAATTTTTCCACTCATTTCTACACAAAAATCCATCTTTTTGGTTTCTATTTGTTGCATTTTGTGTCCTTTACTCAATTTTATCATCCAATCATCCTGAAATATCCCATTTTTTGCATGAAGATTCACTCGGACTCTCCATTTTTCATTGTTTATGTCACTCTTTTTATTTTTTAATTTTCTTAGCATTTTAGGGCTCTTTTGTCTAAAATTTTGGTATCAATAGGTTTAAATTTTAATTGACTTTCTTTTTATTCCAAATTTACCACTTAACTCTATCATTACCGCCAAAGGAATTTTTTTTTCTGAGGTTGAATATTTTTGAGATAGGTGATCGAAAAATTTTCCATTTTTCTTAAGATTTTCTAAATCCTTTCAGTTAGTTTAGTGAACAGTTTTTAGTCTAATGTCACCTAGGTAGTTCATAGGTGCCTCTGGCTCAAAGAAAAGACAAATATGTAATGTCTAATGCACATAAAAGGGCTAAAGCAATCCAATTCACATTCAATGTTTAAAATAATTCAAATCTTCTTTATCCTAGGTGAAGAGTAACCTATTCCAACTATTTTAAAGGAAAAGAGTAGCCTATAATCCAATTAATAATAAACATAAATCAAATCCCCCAAGCTAAGTAACCAATTCACACCTTTAATGGTGTGTATCTAAAGCTCATGCAATAAAATCAATTCTGAAATTCTAGAGTCAATTAAACAACTTGTCAGGTCTCCTAACATATTCTTAGATCATAAAAAAAATAAATTTATCTACCAAAAATACAATTAAAACCTCAAACAATATGATTCAATCTATATGAACATAAGCTGTCAAAACATGTACTCTATGTGTTTCAGCCTATCTATATACGAATTCAATCAATCAAATGATACAAAATAATTTCTATAAACCTAATGAAACCTCAATTTATATGTTAACAACAAATCTCAATAGCAAACACAAATTTAAAGCATCAAACAAGTAGATTAAACCAAGACTAATGTAGAAAAATGTCAAACTTAGACAAATTTGATGTGACCTGAAAAATAAGGTTTGAACAACTAATAGAATGACTTAAAAATTAAAAAAAAAATACTATAAATCTCGTAAGACCTTAAACAAATTTTAAAAAAATAGATTTGTAGTGCCAAAAACAAGTTTAAGAGCCAAATTGAATTTAACAAAGAAGCTACACAAAAAAATGAAAGTTTTAAGTGTTTTGTGTTCTTGGACTTTAAACAATCTTTTAAAGTGCTTACAAATCAAAGTAAAAGCTGTGCTACATTCTTGAGAATTTAAACAAGTTGTGTATAATAATTTTGAAGCAAGGAAAATAGATTTGTATGCTCAAAATTGAAGAACATAGAAACTAAACCAAAACATAGACACTTTTGGTTAGCGGGACTTTGAGGGCTTGAAAAAAACGAAATAATCACTTAAAATTTCAAAAGCAAGCTTAATAAAAGTTTTCTATATCTAAGCTAAATGTAAAAAACAATTTTTTTTGCCTTCGAAACTTATTTAAAACATGAAGTTCGAAGAAAGATAAAGATAGTGCGGAAATAAAGAGAGTTTGAGAGCTAGAGAGATTTTGATCTTATGATTTTGTTTTCAGAGCATTGCAAGAGGTTAGAAATGTTTAGAAATGTTTGGATAGTTATTCTAGGAGTTTGGATTTTTATTCATTTATAAGTAGAGCTTTTTGTACATATTTGTAACTTCCCTCATTTTTATAATTATAGAAGATAAAGTCTTTCTCATATACTCCTTAAGACTTATGCCAAAGCTTTGATGAATCAAGGTAATCATCTCCATCTTAGAGATGTAATGTTGAAAAAGAGTATGTCATATATGCTAGTGCTTCAGGTAAAAAAACTTGTAGGTTGATTACCAATTAATTTCAAATTTTAACTTTCTTTTAATTTAATTTTAATATATTTTTTCTTAGTGTAGGTATTGATCTTGATAGGATTGTGGTCAGGGTGCAAACTAAAGATGCCCACGATTTTAAGAAAGAAGAGAAAGAGGAACAAGAGATACAATAATGAGAATGGTTCAAATTAGTTTTCTAACAAAGGAAATATCACATATCAATTTGAGGTCCATTCCATTTCGAACTACCCACTTTAACAAGGGGAAGACTCCTTAAGTTGATGATGAAGCTTTACATTTTCCTTTTTGTTATTAAGATTGTTGACATGGTTTGTGGAAATAATATAATGTGTCATTAAATCTACATAATTTTCGTTCTTTCAGGAGATATGCAATATGTTGATGAAGTTAAGTAGGAGATAATTAAGAAGCACTCTGAGCACCAATTCTAATTTTAATTATATTTTTAACTAAGCACTTTTAGACTATTCTCATTTCAAATCTAAAATTGGGATAACTATTTTTCCCATTCCTTTTTTTAGTTTCTAAATTCCTTTAGTTTTTTTTAGTGAAAAGGATGTCATATAGTTTATTGATTTATTTAAATGTCAAAATCCCTAAGAAGAATGAAAAAAATAATTATATAGTTGAATGCCCTAAAAGACAAGAGGCTGAAGGAGGAGAAATAACATGCTAATATGAAAAAGTAGGTGGAAGACTTGAATGATGAAGTTGAGAGTGTATGTTAGAACAATGTTCAACTATTGTTTATAAATAAGGAAGGACAAAGAACACAAGATAGTTGTCAACTGTGAATTCCTAAAATGAGGACATTTAAATTATGGAATTACAATTAAATTATGAACATTATTCAAGGTTCTTAAACCAATAAGGATTTAGTGAAGAATATATATGAAGATCCTCGATTAGAGAACTTAAACATTAACGACAACCCCCATAAGATCACTTTCTTAAAAATTAACTTAAGACTAATAAGGAGGATATCATAGGACTATTGGCCAAAAGGAAAAGAAGTTTGTACTTAAAAATGTCTTTTCTATTAGTAAGCAAAATGGTGAAGAGTAAGAAATTGAGACATGATGAACAGTGTAGATATATTTCTCCTTAAAAGTGAGGGTGTAAATTGTATGAATTATATATGAAATTTATAAGTCTAACAATATTTTTCATTTAAAAAATCTAATAATAATAATAATTATTATTATTTGCATGCTTACATGTTAGTTTATATCATATAGAAATTCCATTTTGGTGACATGGTTATAAATTGACCCTTTTGTCTTTTATATTTTATCAAAAACAAAGCAAATATAAAATTAAATGAATCTTAACCTTTTGTAATAGTAGTTATGAATTTTAATTTTGTTTCCACAGGTCTTAAAACCTTGTAATTTTAATGCTTCTAAGGATTTATTGATTTTTGGTTGTAGGATAATTATATTTAGAAGTCTTTTTCAAAGTTCAAATACCTAATAGGTTTTTGATTCTATAATTTGGAAGTTCTCATGAGTCTTTCTAATTCCATCGCTTAAGGCTTCATCTATAGTTTTGGGATCTATATGAGATATGAAATTATTACCCATAAATGATATACAATCAAGTGCTTGCTTTGAAGGTGCTTCTTTTTATGTACCATCATGGCTTTAGAAGATGTTACATTTTTCTTCACTTAGTTCAACAATTTGCTGTTCTCCCTTTTCTACAACTTATCCATAATGATCTTCTCTATGTTATTTCTCAATTTTTATTCTTCCTTTTTAAAAATACCCATATGATCATTATCCATACTTTTTTATTGAAAAGTGTGCATTAGTTTCATCAAATACAATATATATGGAACCTATAACCATCCACACATAAGATCATCTACACATAAGTCAACCAACTGATGCTTACATGGTCTTTTAATAGCAGTAAAAACATATTTTTATGTTC
>JAOXYD010130306.1:0-24702 GCA_028565735.1 Pinacopodium congolense | reverse complement strand
GGTTTGGCTCCACAGACTTGGGATTGTTTTGGCTTTGGTGTTGTGATTCCTTGTCATTGTTCTTTTGAGAACTCAACTGATGCTGTTTCTACACTATTACTAGATTCTGTTGCTACAGTTTCTTGTTCTTTTTTGAAGAGTCAGAACTAGCAGCTAGAGACCCCAACACAACTCCATAGCCAAAGCCCACAACTTGCTTAACCTCTTCTCTAGCAAACACATAAAGCTTCAAACTTGACTTAACTTGAGTTCAAGTTTGGTTCTCAAACTCAACCTCCATAAAGGGTGATGAAGACCCTTCACCGTCTTTAAACAAGAGGTCGTGGGCTACCACCACCTCCACGATCAGGCGAAGATCACTACACCCACGATTCCAGCAAACCAACGTGATACTATAGCAGCAGCCCATGAAGAAGAAGCAGCAGCGTGAAGCAAGATTCCAACAATAGTTCGAAGGTCCCAGCGATGGATCTAGCAGAGAAGAGAGCGATGGATCCAGCAGCAGAGCCACCAACGGTGCGATTCCAGCAGCGCTAGAAGAAGAGCGTCTGAGAGAGCGACAAACCCAGAAAATAAAAGACTGTAGAGAAGAGATGGGGGATACATAGGTTGAACCGTTTAATTTACGAGCGGTTAACCGGGCAGTTTTTATACAATCGGACGGTTTTTATATTAACTGGTTTTAAAAAGAAACCGAATCGAAAAGCCATCCGGTTTTAGGTTAACCCGGTAAACCGGTTGCCCAGATCCGGTTTCTCAAATGGCTTTTATCCTTAACAGGACTAAAATGTCAGTTCATGAGACTAAAATAGTAGAGTTGTAATCTGTCATAATATGCTTCTAGGCAGACACAAAAAAGGCAGTCCACTCTCTGCAAACTTCCAAAAATCTGATTTTTGAGCTTAAACAAATGATCCTCAAACTAATCCTAAACAAAAGTTACAAATTCTGGACTGAAATTACTCTAAAATAGGCTTTAAAAACACTAATTTTTATAAAAATCATATTGGAAAGATGAAAGACTTAAAAGAAACTAGAACAAAAAAAGACCAAAAAGAAAATAACACCACACCTAAAAGAAAACACACTAAAAAAATTTTAATGAAGCTAAAAGGGATTTAAAGAACTCAAGAAATCATTCTTAGCACAAATAATTTAAATAGTGAAAATTAAGAAAAACTTAAAAGAACACTACTAAACAATTTAAAATTTTGAAAAACTTAATGAAACCACATACTAAATTAAGATCAAAGAAGCACTTAAACCTACAAAGAGACTAAATTAAATAAAAAAATTTTAAAAAAGACTCATAAAAAAAACAAACAAAAGGATATAAAAATACTTGAAGATAATCTTTTAAAACTCAAAGAAAAATAAACTAAAATACACTAAAAGAAAATGACACTCGTAGAAAAACTTAATTAATTAAAAGATAAAATTACCTAATGGCGTCAGAAAGGAAAAGAATTTCAGCTGGTTCTGCAACCCAATTAGGTAGATATAGCTTTGCCTTTTGTTCATTGACTTTGAAAGATAATTGTCCATTTGAAATTTCAATGGTACTATAAGGATAGACATTAAACACATTATAAGGGTCATTCCATCTAGATTACAATTTGACAGGAAAGAGTTTCAAGCGAGAGTCATAAATAAGAACTTTATTACCAACCTTAAAGTCACGAGAAATAATGTTTCGATCAAGCCATTTCTTTATCATTTTTTTTTTGTAAAGGTGGGAATTTTCATAGGCACTAAGGTGAAATTTATCATGTTCATTTAATTGCAATAACCTTTGTTCGCTACCCTGCTTTGAATTAACATTTAAGAAATTAATTACCCAAAATGCCTTATGTTCCAATTCCATAGGTAAACGATATGATTTACCACAAACTAAATAATAAGGAGACATACTAATAGGTGTCTTAAAGGCAATGCGATATGCCTATAATGCATCATCTAATTTTAATGACCAATCTTTCCTTAATGCATTCATGATCTTTTCCATAATTCGTTTAATCTCTCGATTTGAAATTTCTACTTGGTCGCTAGTTTGTGGATGATGTAGTGTGGTAACCTTATAAATAATACCATATTTAGATAGGATGAAATCAAATTGTCTATTACAAAAATGCTAACCTTTATCACTAATTATCTCTCTTAGAGTACCAAATCTTGAAAAAAAATATTTTTCTTAAGGAATTTTATCACCATTTTGCATCATGTAAGTAATGCAACTGCTTCAACCCACTTGCTTACATAATCTACTATGACTAAAATATATTGATTGGAATATGATTTAGGGAATGAACCCATAAAATCAATGCCCTAAATATCGAAAACTTTGCAGACTAAGATGTTGTTCAAGGGCATTTCGTATCTCCTTAAAATGTTTCTACTTCTTTGGAATTTATCATAAGATTTTAAAAATTCAAATGAATTCTTAAATAATGTTGGCCAATAAAATCCTAATTCTAAAATTTTTTGTGTTATTCCAGTTGGCCCGAAGTATCCTCCAACTTCCTTAGTATAGAAAGCACTTCTTTATAAGGCACACATCTTTTGATAATTCTATCATCGCAAATCTTATATAAATATGGATCACACCAAAAAAAACTTCTTAATATTAGAGAGGAAATTTTTTGTTGTTGATATGAAAAATCACAAGGAATAATCTTTCCATCCCAAAAAAATCACAAGGAATAATCTTACCAGCCAAATAATTAACATAATTAGCATCTTATGGCAAGCTATTATTAACTACTAACAAATGTTTCTCGGGAAACATCTCTATAATATCCTTAATTGCTCATTTTTCCATTACTTCCTCATCTAACCTTGAAAGGTATTCAGTAACTAAGTTTTTAGCACCCTTTTTATCCTTAATTTCTATATCAAACTCTTATAGCAATAAGATACATATGATCAATCTCAACTTTGTATCAAGTTTATTCATTAAATATTCAATTCCATATGATCAGTATACATTGTCACCTTTGATAAAACTAAATAAGAACGGAACTTTTCAAAAGCAAAGACAATAGCCAATATCTCTTTCTCTATCATTGTATAATTATTTTAGGCGTCATTTAATGTCTTACTTTCATAATAAATATAATGGAATATCTTGTCCTTCCTTTGCTTAAAAATTGATCCAATGGCAGAATCACTTACATTGCGCATTAACTTAAAAGGTAGAGACCAATCGGATGAAACTAAAATTGGTGCACTTGTAAACTTAGCCTTTAGAAGCTCAAAAGAGTGAATACATTTTTTATCAAAATAAAATATTGCATCTTTGGTCAAAAGATCAGTAAGGGGTTTAATAATCTTTGAAAAGTATTTGATAAATCTTTTATAAAATCCAACATAACCTAAGAAACTCTTAATTGCTTAACCTGAATTTGGAGGTAAGAGTTGAGCAATGGCTTTCTATCTTAGTTGGATCTACTTCTTACTTGATATTTTATGGCCTAATACTTTACACTCTTATACCATAAAGTGGAATTTTTCCAAATTCAATACCAAATTTGTCTCTTCACATCTCTTCAACACCTTATCTAAATTTTCCAAACAAGAATTAAAGGACATGCCAAATACTAAAAAATTGTCCATGAATGCTTTAATGTAAGTTTCAATCATATCCAAAACGATAGCTAGCATGCAGTGTTGAAAGGAGATAGGTGCATTGCATAGCCCAAAAGGCATGCATCTATAAGCAAATGTCCCATATTTCTCTTGATTCTCATAGGCTACTAAAATTTGTAGATAACCACTATACCCATCTAACGTACAAGGAATGATATGTCCTGCCAATATCTCAATAACCTGATTAATAAAAGGAAGTGGGAAATGGTCTTTTCTCGTGACGTCATTTAACTTTTTGTAATCTATATACATATGCCGACTAGTAACCTTTCTAGTTGCTATTTGCTCGTTTTGCTCATTTTATACCACAGTGACACCACCTTTCTTGGGTGCCACTTGAACTAAGCTAACCTAAGGTGAATCAGAAATTGGGTAAATTATTTTGGCATCTAGCAACTTAATCACTTTATTTTTCATAACCTCCTTCATATTAGGATTTAATCTTCACTGCAATTGAACAAATGATTTACTACATTCTTCCATAAAAATTTTATGTGTACAAATTGAAGGACTTCAACCTTTTATATCTGAAATAGTCTAACCTATAACTCTAATATGCTTATGTAATAATCTCAATAAACTATCCTCTATACTTTCATTAAGTGTAGATGAAATGATAACAGGTAATTGTGTTGGGGCACTTAGAAATGTGTACTTAAGATGCCAAGGAAGAGGCTTTAATTCTAACTCTAGTGGCTCGTCTATTGATCGCTTTAGTAAAGGCTTAAAAGACCTTTCTAAAGCATCAAATTTCCTCGAGGGGTTCCAGTTAAAAGACACATGTCTTGCATCTAAAACTCCTAAAACCTCAAAAAAATTATCTTTATTTAAATATAATGATTGGGAATGAGGTAACACCTTCTACAAAGGATCAGAACATGATATTATCAAAGGATCACTCATTCAATAATGAATTCCTATAAAATTGAAACAGTTATTATCCATTGGATACTGCATTGCCATAAATATATCAAACTCCACTTCTTCATCTTGGAATTGCAAAATTAACTTTCCACTATACACGTCAATTAATTCTCTTACTATAGTCATAAATGGTCATCCAAGAATAATGGGCATCTTATAGTCTTCTTCCATATCTAACACCAAGAAATTCATAGGGAAAATAAATATATCAAATTTAACTAAAACATTCTCCATAATCCCTCATGGATAGGTAATTTAACAGTATACCAATTGCAGTGAAACTATTATGGGCTTTGGTTCTTCCTATCCTAATTTCTTAAAAATAAAGAAGGGCATTAGATTATTCCTAGCTCAAAGATCCATAAGTGCCCTCTCAATTTGCAAATTGCCTATTGCACAATGAATGGTAAAGCTACTAGTTTCCTTTAATTTAGGAGCTACCTTCTTTAATAGAACTACAAAACATTTTTCATTCAACTTAATAGTTTTATAATCTTCTAATTTTTGCTTCTTTGACAGAATGTCCTTTAAAAATTTTGCATATGCTATGACCCTTGCAAATGGGATGTTAATATATGATTTCTTAAACATCTCTACAAATTTCCCAAATTGCTTATCTAACTTTGCATTCTTTATCATTTGAGACTAAGGAATTTGTGGTTAGATTAGGTCTTAATTTTTATTAATCACTTCCTTACCTTTATCTTATCTTTTTACTGCTTCAACCATTGTTTCATAATTTTCTCAATTTCTGCAACAATCTTTTTTTTCCACTTCCATACTCTCCGCTTCTTTACCACTGTTTAAGGTAATAGTCTTGGCATGCTTCTGATAATTAACTTCAGTTGTGTTTGGTAGCTTACCAAAAAGCCTCTTTTGTAAAAGCTGAGCAATTTAGCCAACTTTAGTCTCTAAATTCTTAATTGCTACTTCATGCTTTTGTAAGCGAGACTCATTACCATACATAAATTTCAACATTGTCTCTTCCAAACTTGATTTTTTAGGTGAAGGTGGATTTTTTCTAAAACATAGTGGTGGGGCTTTCTATTTTTGATTTGGGGTTTGGTAAGTGTTTTGATTATCTTTCTAAGAAAAATTTAGGTGGTTTCTCTTTCCAAGATTATAGGTATTCGCATAAAGATCATTCATTTTTGTATTATAGCTCACATATTACGCTTGATCAGGCTCTTTAGCAAAAGGGCCACCTACTGGGCAATCTAATGATACATGAGAGGAACTACCACAATGTTCACATTCAACTTGGTTTCTAATTCCACTAACTTAAACTCCCTTGACCAAATTATCTAATTTCTTGTTCAAGATATCCATTTAAGCTACTAATACAATTATATCATTTAGAGCATGAACCTCATGTGACTTTCTTGGATGGAGTTCAGAATGATATTAGAAACTGTTTTTTGTCATCTTTTCAATCAAATTATAAGCTTCATTTGAAGTTTTATGCATAAAGCTTCCTTTAGCTATAGCATCTATAATGCAACAACTAAAGGGTGTGAGTCCTGTATAGAATATGTCCACTTGTTGCCAAGTATTAAAACCATGACTATGATACTTTGTTAATATTTTCCTATATCTTTACCATTCCTCATATAAACTTTCATTTTCATATTGCACAAAAGAACTAATTTTAGTTTTCATCTTTGTAATTTTTGTAAGTGGGAAAAACTTAGCTGGAAACAACTTCATTAAGGTGTCTCGTGTTGTAATAGAACTAGACAAATGAATATTTAGCTATGATATAGCCTTATCTTTAAGGGAAAATAGAAGTAATTTAAACTTAATAACATCATCAGAGACACTATTACTCTTGAAAAGATCATAAATATCCAGAAAATTTTGTAAATTCTCATTTGGATCTTCAAGAGCTGTACTACCAAACTAAGAGGCTCTAACCATTCAGATAATACTACGAGGGATTTCAAAATTATTAGCATTAATCCTAAACTGATAATACTAGCTAAAGATTGACCTCTATTACCTATTGCTAAATCCATTATAGTTAAGGGTCTAGCACACTTTTGAGATCTATTCTCTATTTATTATAGTGGATCCATATCTAAATCAAGTGATTGATCACTAGGTATCTATACTTCTACAGTTTTAGATGTGCTCACTTAAGTTTCTTTCTTTTGGTTTTTAAGTGATCGCTCAAGTTTCGGATCAAATTCTAACTTCTCGAGTTTTTATCCCCCGATTATGCATGTAATATTAAAGAAAACAAAGAAATAAAGCAAGATATATTATAACTAAATCTCTTAAACTAAATAAAGAAAGAACAAACAATTCAAACGAAGTAAGAAAAACACATTTAAACACTTTAAACAATATAAGTAACTCTAATCTAATCTTCACCAATTTGTCCTAATATTCCACTTATAAAAACTTGTTATTGGTTTTCTAGTAAGGCTAGTTGATCCAACTTTAATTCATAATTTAGGTTCTTTAATCTTACTTTTCTTTCTTTCAAAAATAACAAATCAACATCAATGGCAAGTATACCAATTACAAGTAATATATGGAATATTTAGAACCAAGATATCGCTCTATAGGGAAAGTTCCAAATTGCAAGTACTAGGCCAAATTAGGTTGCAATTATCTAGAGACTCTAAATCAATTTAAGCTACTGAATAAAATTATCAGATGAATTTGAAAGAGTCAAGTTATGTAGAATAACTTAGTTGATAAAAAGGGTCGTTTAATTGAATGGAATAGGTTGGGAAAATGTTATTTAATGATCTAGATGGATTAAAGATAGATTAGGAGGCTTATTCTAAGGTTACTTCACTCAATCAAAGCAATGTTATGATTAATACAAAGCTTTACCTCTAATTACCTAAGTTAGAGTTTAGTTACACCATAATCTTAAGCAATAGGCTTTAAAATTGAGAAGTTTAATCCAAAAATTCCAATTTTCATATTATAACCCTCAAGATAAATCAAATTTTGATCATTTAATGACCTAAATCAAGTTGCTTAAGGATTTTTCCAACAAATTAGATAAATTTCTAGGATCCTAACTTGTTTCTCAACTTTATTCTTAATTTTTACTTTAGAATAAGCATTACTCTCATCACTTAAACAAAGAACAACCCCTAATCATACATGGAATCATATTTAGCACATCCCTAAATCATTTCAAAAGCATTTTCCAACAAAAAATAGATTCAGCAACTCATTTGAAGCAAGAAATAGATCATTCTTATAATATTCATCATGTTCTTACATAAATGATAATAAAATATGGATTTAAATTGCAAAAACAGGTTAGAGTGCACCATAAATAGGCCATAAATATGTTTACAAGCTTGAATCAAGTATATGAGCTTCAACAATCCCAAAATACAATGTCAGATTTGCAAAACAAGATCAAAATGATGAAGAACCTAAGGTGATATGATTTCTCTCTTGATTTCATGTTCTCTCTATTCTAAGCTACTGAAAATATGCTTAACACTCCTAATATATATGTATGAGAGGTACAGGAACAAGTTGGCAAGTTATAGCCAATCAGATTAAGAGATCTTGTTGGTTTTATCCCGATTACTAGTAAAACAATGCTTAAAAAGAGCACAATGGTGCAGTAATACCACCGCTATTTGAGTACCAAAAAAGTGTTAAACATTGGTATGAAGGTATTAAACGCGAGGCTATTTAGACCCACCATTTTGCTTCTGATCTATCTCCATTCTTCACATTTTCCTTGATTTCCATTCCTATTGAGTTGCCATCTACAATTTAAACAATTAAGAACACAAATTAATCAATTTAAGCATAAAATAGGAGTAAATTTATAATCAAATATCATGAAAAATCATATGAAATGAATTCATATAAGTTGTTTCAATTATCTTAAGTCACGTAAACATATTTTTAAACATAACTAATAAAATATAATTGCTTTCAATTTCTTGCAACACGCTAACTTTTGATTAAGTTCTTTCTTGTTATGACTTCATCTAAACAATCTTTATCCTGTTATTAAGTTGGAATATAAACTGTTTTGGGTTTGATGTACTTAAAATTGACCACATGTAAAGACCCAAAAGATAAAAAGTCTAAGTTTTACAAGATGTGTAGAAATATCTTTGTCCTGAAGTATCTTTTAAATATTTAGACAACCTGTAGAAATATCTAGATATTTTGAAGAAACATCTAGGTACTTTGTAGAAATATCTCAAGGTTAGAAAAATCTTCAAAACTAGGTGGATATTGATTGTGTAAAAGGGTTTTTGAGTAGTATAAATATGGATCCTTAGCCTCATTTATAGAAACAAATTAAGAGAAATTATGTTAATTATTAGTTTTAAGTGATATTTTATCTTCCATTAAGGGTGTATTTCTTATTCTTAAGTTATTGCTAAAATTTTTCTTGCAAACTTCAAAATCCTCTCCAAAATTTAGTTGAGTATCTACTTTAAATTTCTTTATCATCTTTATTAAAAACTCATCACCTTCCAACAAAGCAGTATCTGAGCTTGAAGATCCTTGTAATAGAAGATGCAAGTGAATTTGCCCTTTAAGTTCTAAAGTTCTCTAAAGGAGGCTATAGTCAAAATGAAAGCTTTTCTTGGAGTATATGATCTTTGGGAAATTGTAGAGAATGACCGCATTGAGCCAAAGGATGACACTATTTTATCTCAAGCTCAAAAGGATACCTTGAAGAGTTTGAGGAAGAGAGATAAGAAAGCTCTCTCCCTCATTTTTGAAGCTATGGATGATGACATTTTTTTAGTTGACATCAACCTCCAACACATCCAAAAGAAGCATGGAAGTAGTTCCAAGTGTCATGCAAAGGAGAGGAAAAAGTAAAAAAGGTACACCTCCAATATTTGAGAAGAGGTTTTAAAGATTTATATATGAAATAAAATGAAACCATAAGTGATTATTTTTTGCAAGAGTTATGATCATAGTTAATCAAATGAGAAATAATAGGAAAACCATCACTAACACAAGAGTAATGAAGAAAATTTTTCATTTTTTGCTTCCAAAATTTGAGCATACTATAGTAACCATTGAAAAAAATATATTTTGAGATTATGACTATTGAACAACTTAAAGGCTCACTTGAAGCATATGAAGAAAGCCAAAAGAAGAAGCAAGAGGTCTTGGAACATGTTCCTTAAAGCAAACTTACTTTGAACGAGAAGGAAAAAAACTTTACTACCTAAAAAGACTAAAGAACAAGAGGTCGTAGTAGAGGACAAGGAAGCTATATAAAAGGAGGATTTAAACAATCTAATAATGGAGGAAGAAGAAAAGCAATTCATGTAAAAGAGGTCATGGAAGAGGAAGCATGCAAAGAATTGATAGAGGCTAAAGCTATGATTCATGTGGAAAAATGAATAACTCCATAGCTTGCTCTATAATAACAATGATATTGCTACTTATATGACTCGAGCCAAATGGATTTTTGATCGCCTTGCTATGTTACAACACCTAGTTTCAGAAGATGATCTTGTTGAGGCTATTCATATTGGACTTGGAGCAACATATTGACCCTCTGTTCGTAACATTGAATCTCGCTTGTAGCCCTTGTCCTATGATGATTTATTTGAACTCTTGTTGAGTGAAGAGATACAGCTAAAAATTAAAACTTCGACACTGTTTAATGATCTGCCAATAGTGCTTTATTCCACCCGTGGCTGTAAGCGTGACTGAGAAAGCTCTTTTCATTCAAGACATGGATGTGGATGTGGACATGGACATGGACATGGATGATGATGTAGCTACCCTCCTTATGACTCATTAACTTTGCCCTCCATATTTGAGCCTCCTTCTACCTCACCACTGATTTGATACAATTGCAAAGGTTTTGGTCATGTCTTGTAACAGTGCCCTTCTCCAAGGATCCTAAATCAGAAACCTACAACCTATCTTGATGTCACCCAATCATTCACCAACCAATCCTAGATTATTGATATTGGAGCTACTTATCATCTCATAGTTGATATTGACAACTTAGTCATTCACTCTGAATACACTGGTCCTAAAGAAATATCAATAAGTGATGGTATTACTCTTCCTATTTCTCGTGTGGGATCTTCTCAATTGTCACTAAATGGTTGGTCCTATAATCTTTCTAATGTTCTTTATGTTTCACTCTTTTATCAAAATTTACTTTATGTTTACTCCTTTACCAAATCTAATAATGTGTCTCTTGAATTCTTTCTTGACTTTTTCTTGATTAAGGAGATCCACACTCAACTGGTTCTATACAATGGCTCAACTAGATTGGGTCTTTATACACTTCCATCAAATTCATTAGTTCCTTCTATCTCATCACCACAAGCCTTTCTTTCTAATTTATCAACTCGGCAAATGCGTCTTGGTCATGCTTCCTGCCCTATTGTTCGTCATGCACTTCATGATTTTGGTCTCAAACTTTCCACCAAAACTAAGTCCCTGTGTCATGCTTGTTCGATCAACAAGTCTCATAAGTTGCCTTTTTCTTCGTCAATGTCTCAAGTGTCTAGTCTTTTAGAGTTAATTTCTTCTGATTTTTGGAGCCCAACTCCTATTTCTTCTACATTAAGTTACTTTTATTATGTTTTGTTTCATGATTATTATAGCAAATACATTTGTATTCATTTTCTCAAATTCAAATCTGAATTACCAAATTGTTTTTTCAAGTATTGCCATGTTGTTAAAAAATTCGTTAGATGTCCTATCAAAGTTTTCTAATCTGATTGGAGTGGTGAATTTCAAGCTCTCACTATATATCTCCCTAATAATGGCATTATATAGCGTTCTTCTTGTCCTTACATGACAAAATAGAATGGTAATGTAGGAAGAAAACATCGCCACATTACTGAAATTGGTCAAGCTATGATGTAACATGCATCTATTCCCCAACAATATTAGGACTATGCCTTTGCTACTACTGGATATACAATAAACCGATTATCCACTCTAGTCCTTCATCACATATCACCACTTCAAAAGTTATTAGGTCAAAAATCAAATTATCATTCCTTACATGTCTTTGGTTGTCATTGTGACCTATGGCTCAAACCTTATACTTCCAACAAACTCTCTCCACGTTCAAAAATGTGCATATTCTTCGATTATTGTTAGATGCAAAAAGCTTAACTGTGTCTCGATCTAGAAACAATCGTGTTTACACTTCCTGTCATGTGGTGTTTAATGACCAATCTTTTCCCTTCTTGAAAGCTACTGTATCTCAGCTATCAATCTCATATGCTCAGTCATATCTCTCCTCTAATCCTATCGTTTGTGTTCCTCGCCTATCATCAATGTCAAGTTCATCTACTCCAACATGTCTCACTTCAATTCCAGATCCACCACTACCTTCTCTAATACTGTCCTTAATCCCATTAACTTCCACTACTCCATCCAAATCTCCTACACCTATTACAACTCCACTGGCTTCATCTCCATCCAAATCACATTTCATACTAGCCATTCCATTAGTTGTAGACCTCTCCCATTACCCTAATAACCAAACTAAGCCCTCGACATAACTAGAACCATCCCCCTCAAACAACCAGCCCATGCTAACCCGCTCCACAATTAATTCTCTCACTCTAAAAACCTACTCTTCAACTAACAATCCTATCTTACCTATACTTGAAACTGAACCTATTTACTGCACTCAAGCTTCCAAATCACCTCTATGACATGCATAAATGGGTGAGGAGATTTTTGCACTTTTACATAATAATACTTGGACTCTTGTCCCTCTCTACTATGCACCAAACTTCTCAGTTTAGCTGTGTCTTATAATTAGGGGATCAAGCAACTTGATGTTTCAAATGTCTTTCTGCGTGGTACTCGTTTTGAACCTATTTTTTATGAAGCGGTCGCCAGGATTTGTTGATTCTAGTTATCTTAATCATGTGTGTGCCTTGACGAAAGCAATTTATAGGCTTAAACTAGCACCTAGATAGTGGTTCCAACATCTATCTTCTTCCTTTCTTTTTATTGGCTTCAGGCTTCCAAGGCTAATACCTTATTATTTATTTATAATCGTGGTAGTGATAATTTTTTTTTTCCTTGTATATGTTGATAATATTATAATAACTGGAAACAATGCTAGACTTGTTTTTTCCACGATCTATAGTTTGCAAGAGCACTTTCCAGTCAAGGATTTAAGCCCTCTCCACTATTTTTGGGTATTGAAATCCATCGAATTAAGGGAGGATTGCATCAGTCACAAACTAAGATCGTTTGGTATTGTTGTGGGTTATAAATTTTAATTGTAATTTTAATATATTTGTATTAATTTTGTATTTTATCTTTAATTTCTGTACTGTATTAGTATGTTGTCTTTTTCGATTTCTATATAAAAAATTAAAATTAAAAACTCAAACTCTACCAAACAACCAAGTGATGCGGTCTTGCAAATGCCTCTATGGTTGACACTCCAATTACCTCGCCACAGTCTACTTCTCCTTCTACCTTGGGGTCCGATCCTTCACTTTTTCATAGTCTCGTAGGTAGTCTACAAGATCTATCTTTCACGCGTCCTGATATTGATCTTATAGTAAATTGTTAAGTTAGCTGTTAAGTCAGTTCTGTATCTTGTATTTACCGTTTTGTACAGTCTTGTATTTACCTTTGTAACTTACTGTAGTCTTGTTTTATTATAACTTAGTTAAACTTACTTTAACTACTGTCAGTCACGTGTTAGACTGACTAGTATATATTACAGACGGACCTGTTGTAACTTTAGAATTCAGTTTAATACGAGTTATTTTGTTCATAGTTTTCTATCTCTGTGTTTTGTCTCAAGATAAATAAGGTTGCTCAAGTATTGCATGCACCCACTGTTCATGACTGGCGAGCTGCAAAATGCATTCTGCGCTTTCTTTAGGGTACCACATCTCATGATCTTCTCATTACTCCCTCACGGTCCACCCACCTGCAAATTTACTCTGATGCTAATTGGGGTGGTGACTGTAATTACAGAAAGAGCATTTTTTGGTTTGTAGTTTATCTATATGATAATTTGATTTCTTGGTCTATTCGCAAACAACGAACAGTTGCTCGCTTATCAACCGATGCAGAATACCGCTCATTAGCTGTAGTTGGGTCAGAGTTCCTCTGGGTGCAATCTTTGCTTCGAAAATTACACTATCGTTGCTCTACACCTGCAATAATATGGTGTGACAATATTTCAGCCGCTTGTCTTTCTGTTAACCCAGTGTGTCACCCTCAGTCCAAGCACCTTAAAATAGATTTTCATTTCGTCCACGGCCTAGTTACGCAACATCTCCATGTTGGATCAACTAGCTGATGTCCTTACAAAACCCTTGAGCAAGTCGCGTTTCTTGGCTAGTAGAGACAAGCTTGGAGTCTTTCATCCATCCAAGTTTAAGGGAGGATATTAAATAATATTTGATAGCTTCCACTGTTTTAGTTTAGATAGACTTCTAGATAATATTTGCTAGTTGCCGATTGTGTTCTAGTCTATCTAGACTTCTAGCCTCTTTAGAGTTTCACTCCAAAGATAACGTTCACGTATATATAAGTGAACACAATTTTGTCCGCCATAGTGAATGATTTTATTCCGCCGTTTTTCCTATACAAGAAACGTATTGTCAGCTAATAATACGAAGAGACTTTGTAAGTGCAGTTTGGTAACTCTTCGTATAAAAATGAACAAGTTTGGAGGTTGTTTCAATTAGATTAAGTCACAAAAACATATATTCAAACTTAACAAATAAAATATAATTTCATTCAGCTTCTTGCGACACCGCATAGGAAAATTGAATAACCTTATTATACTAATTTTGCACGCAAGAACTCTCCATATATCCGAGAACTTGAAGTATATACAATCAACAAGTTTTATAAATGAGGGAAAATCTGGATTCTATGCGTTGGTTTACCTGCCTACCTGAGTTGTATAATACTATTTTGAAAAAACGTAGAAAGAGAAAAATAAAAAATACGTAAATAAATAGTCATTATTTGTGCAGAGTAAAATGAATCAAAGATGAAGTTCTATAGATTCACATATTTTATGTTATGCTTAACAAGACTTCAGCGCGTCAACTGTGTCTATTTGGGGCATAACCTGGGGCTAAGGCCTTAGTTTTATTTATATAAATTAATAAAAATAGTATAAAAATTGAAAAAAATAATATATTAATATAATATAAAAATTAATATAGACAGTACAAAAATTAATATATATAATTAAAAATTAAAAATAAAAACCAGAGTACCTGCTCTAAAATAACAAGGGACGAAAATTAAAATGAATGTCACTGTGCTATTGTTATTATCTCCTCAACCGACATCCTTATTTTGCTATGACCTAACACAGCGTAGAGCGTGGAAAGATCAGAAGGGTGGTTATAAATGGGATTAACAATGCTGTTAGTGCCGTTGCTCGACTGTCTAATTCTGAAACTATATTTTTAGAGAGTATAATGACGTCATCTGCAAGCTTGCGAACGGTGCCTATGGGATAATGGCGCCATTCTTATGTCGCCGTTGTACTTACGTGGAACCCGGTTGGGGCTCTGCATCGCTTTCACGGGAAGCTTTTGTCATCACGTGCATTTGACCTCAAGGAAGTTGTGAGCCCACACGCAAAATTTCAAATCAAGGCCCGTGCATTTAATGCTCGGAGAACGCTCTCTTTCAATTACAAAAAGGGTATTATTATTGAATCAACTCTTGATATTGCAATAATAAGTATATTTATTGTAACTGTCATTTGATATAATGGTTCCAATATTTATATGTAAAAAATACAATAAAAATAAATCAGTTGTTACATTAAAATATCAAATAAACAAACTGTTACAGTAAAATTTTGTTTTCTCCTGTTTTGAATAACTTGTTACCGTAATTTTGGATAAATGAGAATAACAAATTGTTGACTGCTGAATATCATCTTACTGCAATAATTATGACCATATAATATTGAAACAAAAGAAAGCATCATCAAATACAACAGTGGGAGTAATTCAATAAAATAAAAAATAAAACACACTAGTGCCAACTAAAATTATTTTTTTTTGTATAAATTATTTTTTTTTACAAATTCATGTTTGTAAATGTTAAAACCATGCATTGAACTTGCATATGTTTAACTTGATTAAGAGATCAATTCCATACTCATAAGTCTAAGAACATGATTTGCCATCTTATTCTAGTTTAATAATTAACAAATATTTTTTTTGCAACTTAATTAGCAAATATGCTCCTATAAGCAAAGATAATTACTTGCAATTATTATGTCATTATATTAAAGACGGTGTAGTTGCCATATATTAAAATAACGTTTATTAGTTTTATTAATGAAATTAAAATCAACTTACATTTGTCGGAAAACTTCAATTTCAAAGTTAGAAAGTAAAATTGCCTAAATAATAATAATAATAATAATAAATAATTTCAGTTGAGAAATGATTTGGCATTAAGTTGTGGAAGCATGAAATTTTTTTCTAACCTAACAGAGAGTTGTTCCTGTTTGACAACAGTATAATTCACATAGTATTGGAAACTCATTAATGAATTTTGACAAGCTTCCCAACAAGAATCCTCAAATATGACCAGGGTGATAGCCCTTATTTTCTGGTATATGAGCTTAATATGATAGAAATTGCCGACTTCAAAACGCGTGAATTACGTGCATATATCAGATTTGACCCATTGTATTCATGGGCATATGATTAAAGATATATTATAGATAAGAAGAATTAAAAAAACTTCTATAACCGGTGAAATGGCATTTCTTTAGTGGAGAATGACTTAGTAAATCTCAATTTGTGCTTTTCGAAAAAAAAAACTCTCTATTGTTGTTTGACTTGACTGATTAGGATCGGACTTGAAGTTCTTAAGTAAAGAAATCTTTTTCGGTAAATACCAAACATGACAGGTCGAATGAAAAATGCTTTACATTAATTGCAAAAGACAATCAAGCTTAGCTTGATCACGAACTGTCGTCAACCAAGCTCGGATAAGTTTAAAATATGAACAAATGAACACATTTTTTAGTACAAAATTAGTCATAAAAATAACTAATTTTAAATTGAATGATTTATATAAAAATATTGAACGTCTTACTCCAATGATATGAAGGTTGGATGGTTTTACTTCAATCATATAATATACATTAAAAATTTTTGACAAGTTAGTTAAAATTAATTGTAGGTTCAACTGAAATTATATAATCTTCATATAAATGAAATGTCATTTTCATACAGTTATTTTACCATATTATTTAAATAAGAAAGGATCAATTTAATGCTTCAAAAGTTAGAAGTTCAAATGATACCTTAATTTGTATCAAATACTTAAACTTAAAAATTATATTTTGACATAAATTTTAGTTGGAGGTTATAACTCATTCATCACACATTATATGAAAATATTAGCAAATGAAAATTTTTTGACCCTACATCAAATTGAGATTATTTACATTCCTTAATTTATTATTCCAAATTCCTCATATTCATAATTCCTAACTTCATCTCTAATTCAAGTTCATTCATCTATTGCCAGTTCCACTATCTATTTTCCTTAGCCTAAATTTTAAATGTCATTTTTCTTTCATTTGTTAATCTTTAATTCAAATTTATTTCTCTCTTTTTTTTTTTTTTGCCTATATTGGTTACAGAGAATTTGATACAAGGGTCTTAGATAATTGGAATCATCAAAGGTCTAAATAGAGGATGAGTTCACATTTCTTTAAAGGCTTAATGTCAACTATAAATAGTTTCATTATACTCCCTAGAAATTGCTGTTAATGTGAAACAATGCCATAGTAGATCCATAGTCACCATCATCAACGTCATTGATCCCCAAAGAAGATCGTTATTATGTAGTTCTGGAAAACCATGTTTTGTGTTATTTTAGTTATAAAAAAACAAAATTATCCCTATTTTCCTTTTGAGGTTTTATATTATCATTTTGTAAGCACTTTGGGGACTTTTTATTAGTGGGAACATTATTCTTAGGTTATCAAATTGAGTTTTTTGTTTTTTTTTTCAAAGGGTTTTGCACAAACTTTGAATTTTTTACATGTTAGAATGACTTGATGCTTTAGGAGTTGATACTTACAAGAGCCCAAATAACTATAAAAGGCCAAGAGTGGAGGTAGCTCATGGTGACCATATAGATAGACCTATAGCTAAGAGGAGACAGTTTATATATAAGGAAGATTTTAAAAAGGAAGAACCATATAGATTTGGACATTACCTCCAACACAATGGACATAGGGGAAAAGACACCTATAGAGGGGAAGATAAAGATATGGTAGACCATAGCTTAAAGGTAGATATTCCCTACTTCAATGGGAGTTTAGAAATCGAAGATTTCTTCGATTGGATGGTAGAAGTTAATTGACTTTCAACTATCTAGAGATTGCACTTGAGAAGAGAGTCCAAATTGTAGCCTATAGGTTGAAGCAAGGAGGTTTATCATGATGGGCAAAGATTCAGCTACAGAGGAAGTGTGAAGGGAAGGGTGTTGTGCATACCTAGTACAAGTTGAAGTACTTACTTATGCAAGAATTGTTATCCTTAGACTATGATCATATCTTGTTCTAATAATACCAACAACGCAATCAAGGGAATCAGATAGTACACGAATACATAATAGAGTTTATGATAGTAGCAGAGATAAATAACCATCTCGAATATGAAAGGCAGTAGGTTGTCAAGTATTTAGATTCTTCGAGATATGATTAGCATGTAGGTCATTTGAACACTTTTTAAGGCAAAAAAAAAAAGATTCTTAAAGTAGAGATGATGCAACATAAGCGTGGTAAGAAGAGCATGGAAAGTCATAGAGATTCGGGACTTATAGAGAGGTTTAAACCCATACATGAGTATGTTTTACATGGTAACAACCATGACACTCGAGTTATGGAGGATAAAAAGGTTGGACAGATGCCTATAGTAGAGAAATGAGACAAGAAGGTGAAGAGGCTTGAGAACCCATATGTGGATAATAAGGGTTCAATGTATATGGTTAGAAAGAAGATGTGGGCACCTAAATGTAAGGATTAGACTCGAAGGCATTAGTTATTTCATATAAGGAGTACCATTTATAACAAGATGTTTAAAGTAACTATGGATAGTTGAAGTGATGAGAATATCATAAAAAAAGGGGGCTATGAAGAGATTAGGGTTACCTGTGGAGAAACACCTCAATCCACATACCTTGGAGTGGATCAAAACTGTAATAGATAAAATAGAAATGACAAAAGGTGTAGAGTTCCATTCTTCATCGACAATTATAAAGATGAGATTTATTATGACATTGTCGACGTGGACATCTGTCACTTATTCCTTGGAAGATCATGGTAGTATGATATGGAAGTTTAATACTCGAAAAGGAGTCTTATATGCAATTTTAAGAAGAATGGAGTAAAATATATATTATTGCCATTAAAGATTAAGAAAACATCATCAGAGAATAGTGCTTGTCTATTGTATAAATGTTTGACAAAGAGAGTAAAGAAACTAGGTTAATACGTACTCTAGTGGTCAAACAAGTGATGGAGAAATAGATTGACTTGCAAGTGGAGGAGCAATCGAGGATAGAATTGGGAAGATAGCATAAATGTTTTGAATTAGTAACAAAAATTACAAAACTAAAGTCACAGTTTCAAAGGAAGTTTAAGAGGTTGAAAAAGCATAAAAGAGGTAGATAAAAGAGTTTGCGAATGATCTAAATGCCATGACCATTGCTAAGATTGAGCAAAGGTAGAAAGCCATCAAAGTAAAAGAGGCTTTAAAAAAATCAAAGTCAAAGTATGCTAAAGTAGTAAAGTGAATATAAGCAGAATTTAAAAATTTTCCTGTGAAAAACTCAAGTTTATTAGTACACAATGATTCAAAGGTTCTCTTATACCTTAGTTTTCACTAAAACTTCAAGATGAGTTTTTTCCAAGTAAAGGAAAATGATGTAGAGAAATTTTATACAAGGGTTTTAAATCATTACGATCATCAAAAGTCTAAACAAAAGTTGAGCTCATGTTTCTTCAAAGGCTCAACAGTAACTATAAACAGCGTTGTTATACACCCAAGAACTACTGTTAATGTTAAACAATACAAGAGTAAATCAACTATCACTATCAACAGTATCATTGATGCTCGAAGACAACTGCTATTATAAAGTTCAGGAAAATCAAATGTTATGTTATTTTATTGATAAAAAATATCCTTAGATTGTATTTTAGGGTTTATAGCCACTTTAAGGATGTTTTGCCAACGGGAACATTTCTTGAATTATCAAATTGAATTTTTTTGGTTCTTTCAAAGAGTTTGCACAACCTTTGAATTTCTATGTCAATATCCACTATGGTAAAAAAGGCTTTAAGCAACACTAAATTTGCAACGAATTTAAAATGTGTTGTTAAAAGCTAGTATAATGCAATATTTTTTAAAGTGTTACATTAAATAATATAAAAAGGCAACGATTAAAAAAATTTGTTACTATAAACTGAAAGGCAATAGAATTTTAAAAAATTGTTGTTTTTAAATCTTAATTATGCAACAACTTAAACTGTTGTTAACTAAAAACAACTTTAAGTAATAATTAAAGTGTTGCATTTTTAGATTTTCTATTCACTATTTTACTTTAAATTTTATATTTCATATTTTTAATTTTTAGAATTTTAAAATTAAAAATAAACTAATAATTAGAATTGATTAGAAAAAGAATAGCTTTTAGATTGTATATCCATTATTTTATTTTTAAATTTAATTAAAAAAATATTTTTAAAGTTTTAAAATAAAAAATAGTAGTTATAATTGATTTAAAAAAAGAAGAACTGATTAAAATTAAATTAAAATTAAAATGAAAGAATAAAAAAAGGCTAACAATACATTAAGATCCCAAATCAATCAGTTTTCTGCCTTTCTCCAATGCCTAAATTTGTTCTCTCCCTCAAACAAAACTAGTCTCTTTCAACACTCTCCCTTTGTGCTCTCTCGTGGAAAGACTACTCTCTCTCAATAATCTCCCTTCCCCTCGTTAGAAGCAAGATTTGGTGTGGTCTTCATGTAAGCTCCTATCACGGTGTAAACTGGTAAGGTCTTAACTAAGTTTTGCTTAAAATACTACATAATTTCTCCTTCCACATGATGTATTGATGTTGTTCTGTTCATTATGGATTTGGTTTGCTACGTTCTTCTCTTCATCTTCTCCTATAGCTCTCTTTTGTTATACTCTAGTGCTCACCCTATTCACTAAGAAAATCAACTAAATAATCAACGATTGAGACTCTTTTTTTCCTATTTATTTTTGCCTTTTATGTTGTTTTGTTTAGGACAAAACATGAAGTTAGATGAATCCTAATAAACAATTTTGAGGTTTAAAGATTGCAAAAGTATGCTACTTTTGTTCTTTGCTTTGTTATGGGAGGACTTAAAAGAAGACATTATCCAAGTGTTCGATAAATTGTCTCGATGACAATGTTGGTAAGAAATTAGTGAGAAGGTTAACTACCAAGGGCATGTGGCTAAATGAACATGATGTTGTTAAAAGGGAACTTGATGTAAATAAAATAAATAGCCTTTTACGTTACATAGTATTTTTCATATTTTATTTTGATGTATCTTGTCATAGTGTTTAGGCAATATAGAAATCTGAAGATGCAAAGGCAGAGATGGCATGAAAGAAATTAATGAGCCAACTAAATAGATAGTGTTGAGCCACTAGGTAATATTTGTATATAGTCAGATATAACAGTTTGTATGATTGATGTTTTTCTATTTTTGGACATTTTTGTCTTATCATATATACTATTAATAAAAAGCATTCAAAATTAGTGAAACCTAAAGCAAGAGTTGCTACAAAAAAGGCACTAACTAAGAAGGTAAATAACTCTTTAATTTTGTAAAGCTACTTAATATTCACTACAGTAGTTTGTCTTATCACTAGAGCACTTGCCTACCAATTAGCAACTTGAAATTTGTCACTTCCTTGTGAGGCCTTAGCTTTATCTCAAATTGTAAACTAATAATATGTTTAGTGTTTAAATTTATGTGACTTAATAACTTTGTATTTATCTGTCATAGTACAGTGATGTGAGCAATAATAACCTGAAGAATGATATCCCATATGTGTAGTTGACTTGTAAATTCTCTACATTCCCTGTTACTCTGAGTGATATTTTTTTAATGTATATGTCTTCATTTTCTTTTCATTTTATTCATATTGATGTGCAAAGATCTTTCTAATAATCAATTCATAAGCTCATTGCCCTATTCGATTTCGCAGATGAATGAACTTAAGTACTTGTAAGCATTGAGGCATCTTTGTCCTTGCATGTTTATTACAAAGATGATACGACAACATTTATGGGATAGAAAGAGTAACTTTATAGACACTGTATAAATTAAGTAAGGGAAAATGCAATTCATGAAAATTTTGAATTTGTCAAATTAGCTTTGGTTTTGCAGCACAAACAGAGGTTTAATTCATATGGAGATGTTTATGGAACTTTGGAACAAGAATAACAAGTTTCGCAAGGAGTGTGCAAGTATGTATCAATTTTTTTACGTTTTCATGAATTTTTCCTTCAGTGTATTAATTATTTTCTTTTCTTTTTTCTTAAAACTTAAATGCTTTGTGGTTGTAGAAAATAAATTAAAGCAGGTCCAGGAGTTATTTATCTAAGTAACAGATAATTGTTTGAATTTGAAGAAGCTAGATTAAACTAGAGACATGTTTGATATTGAAGAAGGAGACCAACTTTAATGCTGCAGTATAGGAAGAAGAAGAAGAAGAAGAAGAAGAAGAAGAAGAAGAAGAAGACATGTTAAATGAATAAATAGATGAAGATTTATGTAGGAGCTAAAAGAAGCTATCTTCTAGACTAAGACAATTAGGAAAAGATTAGTTTATTTTATGTTGAATTGTTTCCTTTTTATTATCATATTGAACTTATGATCTTTAATATTATTAGACTTCATGTTGAATGAATGAATAAATGAGTGCAATGCAATGAGGATTTTTCACTATTTCACGGCAATTTTTTTTATATTAGATATTATTATATTTATGAACATTAATATATGTATATACTTTTTAATGTTAATTGTTTGATTTTATGTTAACTATATTTTGTTGCTAATGAAATAATAAACTGTTGCTTTTACTATCAGATATTGTTACGTAAAAAAATTAAATTGTTTCTTTATAAACACTTAATTTGTTGCTATATCTTGCAATTACTGTTGTTATAGTTTAAAACTATTCCATTGCCTTAGTATAAACTTAAAGCGACACTATTATTTTGGTTATTTATTCAATAACTTTTGTTGCATTATACTTATAGCATCATCACTATAGATGATAGTAAAACATTTGTTGCATTAGAGATAAAGCAACAATAATTATACTTTTAGCAACACTTTTTACCTGTTGTCTAAAGCTATTTATGCCGTAGTGATCCCTTAATCTCAATTTTTAAACGTGTTGGTTATGAAACCTTCTTTTCTTTATTTGATCAATAGTGGCCAAGAATCTTCTTTTGTTTGATTCAACAATGATTGTTTTTAAATATTAACTAGCAAACATATTCATAAAGAAAAGAATTGAGTAATTTTTGACCTTTTTTAAGCTTCCTAAGGGTTCATGTTCAGTTTTCCACAAAAATCATTTTTACTTTCAAAGGTACCAAGAGAAGCTCCGTCAGAGGCATTTGACAAATGAAGTTTTTGAGACAATTTAGTTCTTATGTCAACTTGTTATATTAAAGTAAGTCACAGTATACTTTATAAGCTTATAATTTATTTGATGTAAAATAAAATTTAAGGTGTCAAAAAATTTTAGTAAAAATATTTTTTTATTTTTTATTTAAATTTAACATTTTCATATTTTATAATGAAAAAGATAAATAATATGATTGAATAAAAACCAAATTACTTATTTTGAATTTAAGTGTTTAATTAGAGTTTTAAAATATTAAGAACCAAATCATACTAGATGTTAAATTGATAATTTAATTTTGACACTTTACTCTTTCTAAATCACTAAAGAAGATTTGTTTTGAGATCTAAGAATATGTTATTTTTTTATTAGAGATTTCTTCTATAGATGGAAGGCTTTTAGGAATCCAAATAGTAGCACACAAGGCCTTGGATGGATGCAAACTGTTGACGTCAGCTATTTTTTAATATCCGTAATCTGCCAACTCTTCCAAGTTATAGAGTTATAAGGATTGTTTTCCTCGTCTAACTGCTCCTTCATATGCAATCAAGATTAGGATAGGATAGATTGTTTGGACATGTTTGTTGAAACCTTGTAGCCCTATGAGAGCACACTTTTTTTATTAATTAATTTACTTTAACTTTCCAAAAACAATTGTGATATGCTAAAAGAATAATGTCTACATCCTTTGAGTGACAATGATGAGTTCTTCAGTATTTAGTGGAGGATATTGTGTAAGAATTGCATTCATTAAGCTCCAAAATTAACATTTAAAGATACCAACAACTTCATAATATTAAAAAATAACTATTATATTCAACTCATATATTGTTAATTGTATCATTTTTTTTTGAAAAATATGTTGGTAAAAGGACTTTTTCAAGTTCTTGGACAAGCAATTAATAATGTGAAATATCAATTAGACGTGATGTAAATTTCTTATAGTGATAGATAACTCAGTAGTTTAATTAAATTTAATATGAACAAATTTGTCAATGATGCATTGTTCAAAACATTTCATAAGTAAAGCTTATAATTTGAAAAAACAAATAGTGGATATATATAAATAATTGGACAGATGTCATCACTAAGGTATAAACATTTTTTATATATAAAAGAATTTGAAAATTTTAATTATACATCAAAATCTTTAAATTTCAATTGTAAATCTACATATAATTTAAGCATTTTTCAGTATAATAGTTAATTTCGTGACAAAGGCATCGATAGTCACTTTCTTTTATATATAATTCGTATTAGGTGCGAATTGGAGTCTAAGATACCTACAGTATGTTTAGTTTAGGGTAATAGCTATTCCGTAAACTTTTTGTTAACCAAACAAAGAATTCCTAATTATTAAACTTTATTATCATTTTTTTTCTTCTACTTATTATTATTATTCTTATTATTATTATTATTATTATTCTTCATAATTTTAATATTATTAATATTATTTTTATTATTAAATTA
>JAOXYD010130275.1:0-10986 GCA_028565735.1 Pinacopodium congolense | reverse complement strand
GAGTATAATGCTGATTGATACCAAATGTAAGAAAATATACCAATTGAGAATTCAAAGATATGTTACTAATTGAAAATTTAAAAATATGATACAAATTACAAAAATAAATTATGATACTGATTTGAACAAAAATTTTCAAAATATGTTCAATGCATCCTTTACAAAATAAGTCATATGCCAAAATCAATGTAACGCATTTATAAAAAAAATGCAACAATTTTAATAAAGTGTGCTAGTTTAAAAAAGATATGCAAGTATGCAAGGACTTTAATACTAAACTTGCAATGGCTCTCCCTAATCACATTAATCCATTTCCCAATTCAAAACAAATAAACTAAGATCAACTTTTTCAAATCAAGCATAAACATCCAAAAATCATGTCAAGTTATATATTATGAAATAAGGATATAAGAATACCTCCTTTTGCATCACCATTTGATGCCAAACTCTTTAACTCCTTACTTGATTCAACAATGTGCTTCTTGGTATGCTCGTGTGAGGCATCTATAGTTATCTTTCCACTTTCCACTTCAATTTGTAGATACCACTTCCTTTGTTCCTAACTCGATACCAATTTAGTACAAATAGATGTTGACCTACAAAATAAAGAGCTAATAGACTTTAAGTACCCATATTAACTTAGGTCCTTGGCAGTTAGCCTTAACACGTTTTTCTACCCACATATTTAAGGGTTTCCTAGACATTCTTTGTTTAATAAAAAAAAATCTAATCGTCCAACTTTATTACAAAAATTGAAAATATATGTAACATTATGCATATGATTATGAAACCTATGATCTTGATGCCTAAATGCATTTCTCCTACCAAACGAGCTTTCTTAGAATGATTATTATGTATATGAGAGTGCATCATGCCATTATACCTGTGAAATATGCCACTTTATCTAACATGAGACTTCAAGGGATTTCTAAATCTTATATCTTTAAGTGCTCTTCCTTGATGAATATTATTCCTAGAATATGAATGAAACATGTTTGATAGTCTAAAATAATTATGAGACACATTTATAGATATATGAGAGCGCATTTGCGGTGCATGTGAGTTGATTGGCCTAAATTGTCTAAAATGGGGTCTAACATTATGCATATTCTTTTCTTAATGAAATGGCCTTCGAGGATGTGATTTATAAATGCCTATAGCCTTAAGAATATGTTTGCGATAAGTATGTGAATGTAGATACATAAGATGACATTTATAAGGCCTAAATGTATGCATATCCCTTTTTTGTTGAAATTGCCTCCTAGGATGTAAGTATGATCCATTCCTAGGATTATGTATATGCACATTAGAAACATTAAAAGGTCTAAGACCTCTTTGCCCTTTTTGAGAACAAAATGCAACATTATGAGATTGTTATGCATTCATAAAGAAATTATGCCTATTTTTGGCTACATGTACATCTTTTCTAACTTTTGATTTAGATGTATATATGAATGCTTGATTGTTCTTCCTAGTATGTAATTTAGATGTAGATGCAACATTCTTAAAAGATGGCTTAGTATGAGCTTTTAATGATGATGCACCATTATCAAATGAGGGTTTAGGCAAAATTTCAATCATGTAAGCTTTTTCCCTTTACAAAAATAGTTTTAGCATCCATGAAAGCATTTGTATCAACAAAACTTAGACCATGTCTATCATTGGAACTCTTTTGACCTCCTAACATGCAATCTAATTTCTTATTGCCCTTTATATATTTAGACAATGATTCCTTAAGGGCTTACATTTCCTTCTTTAAAGTATCATTTTAATGCATCAATTTATGCTCATTGTTATGCATGCCAATATCAACACTCTTAGAGTTTAACATGGCATTCATTTCATTCTTCAATCTCTCAATTTCTAAAATGCATGCATTCTTGGATTATAACATGTCATGCATTTCATCTTTAACTTCTCATTCTCATGTAAACATCCATCAATTATTTTCTCAAACAATTATTCACATTCACTAACCTATCATTCTTAATCATACAATCATTAGAAACAACGTTCACTTTCTTCTATTTTACAACATGAAATTCATTCTTTAATTTCTCATATTCTATTCCAAGATCATTCAACAACTTCTTGCAATCCTTAGAAGAAAGCTTCTTCCTTTTCACTTTAAGAGATTTCGTAACCTTAATCAATTCATTAAATGAGATTTCATCATATTTAACATTATTTTTATTCTCATTATCACTAGAGTTAGGGAAAACCTCATTGCTTTCCTTTTGAACACTTGATGATGATGGAACTTCTTACACAAATGCTACAAGACATTCATTTTGTGTTTCTTTTTCTTCCTTGGCTTCTACCACTTCTTTGACTTCTTCCTTGGCTTCTTTTTCTTTATTTCCACCTATAAAAATTTGTTCTAATCTACACCAAACATCATGAGCTATAGCATACATAGAAACTCTATCGAGTATACTCTTATCTAATGCATTATGTAGGACATGCATAGAATGGTAATTTTGAATATGTGTCCAAGCATATAAATACCACAATTAATTATTAATAATAGATAAAGCATGTGATGACATAGGCATTGTTTGAATGTCATGGTTGGCTCTCTGATAAAGTTAATTAGCTATGTATACACTATTTTAATCCTTAAGCATTTTAAGTTAGAGAGCTTTAATAGGTTGTTCTTTGTCTTTTTTAATTTTTTGCCTACCTGTTCCACTTTTGTGCTACAACAACTAGGATTCAACCTAGTATACAATCTTCTTGCATATCAATTTAGCAAGCTGATGTCTTAGACCACTTTGACATACTTTTATAGCAATATAAACATAATTAAAATTAGAGGTTTATTGTCCAAAAAAGAGAAAAAGAAGTACAAGTTTTTAGCTAATTAATTATTTGTTGTTTTAATCAATCTTTAAAAAAATATAATGTTAGTGTTATGGAAGTTAGGTACAATTTATGATTAACATCATATGTTCCTAAAATAGGGGATATCCTATTATCCATTACTAAAGGAGCTATTGCTATATATATCTTGTAAATTGTACAACTTCCTTTTGAATTTATTTATTTTGATTAAACACCTTTAATTTTCTAATTTTCAATATTCTTAATAAATTCTCTATGATCCTTCAAATTTAAATAATAAACATTATCATTTGACAAAAGTTTGCAAAATTAAATTATGTCTTATGGTTGACACGTCACTTTATTCAATAATATAATACCCCCTAACATAAACTATAGCTTCATATTTCTGATACATTCTATTTATACTCTAGTTCATTACCTATAAGAGCATTCGCTTCCCCTTCACTTGGTATACTTTTATTTCTCAGTGGTCGTAATGTATTAGAAATTTGACTAGAACAAAAACTACCGAACCACCAAATATTCACTATTATATTTATAATGATGAATAAAATAAAAATAAGACCTTAAGGTTACAAAATTTGCTTTCCTTCTTCTTCTTCAAAGAAGCCTTATGTTAGTACAGGCTTCAAGTGCCCTATCTTATCATAACATCAACACTTAAAATTCTTCTTCTTAATAACACCAAATGGACCATTGACTTTGTCTGCATCCTTATTGTTTGAGATTTTATAATTCCCTTATATTTAAAGGATTTAAATACGAAATGCAATGTATCACCTTTCTTATGTGTTAGATCAAGTGCAATTCTAATTTATAGTTTTGATAATTAAAAAAAACATGTTACTATTAATATATTTTATCCTTAGTTATATTAGTAAGTTATTATGTGAAAGATTAAGTTTAATGGAATGAGGAAATTAAAGGTTGAATAAAATGAAAAATGTAGAACACAATTGTAATTCAAGTGAAGAATAAAGAATAAAGAATAATTGAGCATAAAAAATGTAAGAAAATCATTGTAATCCTTTTTATAACCTTGTCTTGGTATTTTCAATACTTTAGGGACTCATCATGCATATGTATTAACATTTTCTTAATTTAATGCATAAATCTTTTCATGTACTAAGATAAATTGAGGTTTTGATTTTAAAGAAATGTGTTTAATTTTGTACAATACTTTTAGTATGCATTTCAAAATGTGTTTAAGTCAAATTTTTATTAAAAGAATGATTTTGAAAGTTTAGAAGAACTAGAAAAATGCTTGAAAAATATTTTTAGGTGCATTAATTGACCAATATCTTAGTAAAGTAATTTTTTTTTTACATAGTGAGTTTATAATGTGTCATTGGTCGATACATTGGTTAACTAATGTAATATATTAATTAACCAATATGCTTAAATGGTCAAATAAGAACAACTAGTTTGTTATATTTCTAACAACTTTTTAAGTGTGTCTAATGAGTAGTTAAGGTTGAAAGTAAAATTTTAAGCCTTTCAAGGGTATAAATACATGGTTTTATAGTTATTAGAAAGGTTAATGAAGTTTAATTAAGTTAAGAGAATTTGAGAAGTGATAGGGTTAACTCATATAAGTTTTTATGTTGTGTTTTAAGATGCCTTTATCTTTATTAATGTATGAAATTTCCCTCTTTAAAAGTTATTGTGGTTACACTTGAGGTACATGTCGATTTGAGGGGGTAAAGTGTGAAAAAAAAAAAGATGGAAGACTTACTTAAGAAAGTAGAACATAAATGGACCATACAAAGTGAAACATTTATTTCTTATTAAAACCGTTTTTTTCCTCGAGAAAGTGGAGAAAAGTAAGAAGAAAAATAGTAATCTATAACATCGTTATTATACTTAAGTTCACATGCCATTATGCTTCTTAAAATACAATAATTAAAGGTTATTTAGACCAAGAATGACTCAAATACCTTAAGAAACATATTAGGTATCCTCATAACTTTAAGAGCCATCCAAAGTTATAAGAAAGAGAGGAAGCAACATGAAAAAGACAGAAGATAGTAGAGGTGGAGAGATACATAAGGAATTATGAGAGAGAGGTTTTCATTCTTTTCCTTAGTTAAGGCTTAGGTTTAGTTTAGTTTTCTTTTGTTCTTTCTTTATGTTGAAGTAGCAAGTTAGGGTTGTCTAGAGCTTTCAAGGTGGATTAAAGAGGAAGAATTTCAATTGGGATATCACTTTCAATTGTGTTCTCTTTAACTCTTTACTTCTTTTTTGTGCTAACTATTTATTTTATTTCATTAATAAAGTATCGGTCTCGTGTTTATATCTTTGAGTTTATTGATGATGTTTCATGCTTCATTTTCCTCAGTTAATGTTAGGATGGTAGATGGATTGATTGTTGTTTTATTTAATTATTTTATTTTATGTTAAAGATATTTGTTAATTTGAGTGCTTCATTATCTATTGTAGATTTACCATCTAAGATAGATTTTTAGGTAATTAGGGATCTAGAAATCAAGTTTAGTTATTGGAAAAGTTGATAAACAACATAATTGAATTACCGAATTACCAAATTTTCACTAGTTATAAGGGTCTCATATCTTAAAGAGGTTTTTAAGTTTGAAATTTGTGTTTTTTTATGTCTATTAGTCTAAGTTCATTAAATGAGAAAATAATGAAATAGAATCAATAAAGAAAAGTCTCCAACTTTAATCACAACTTTTTCTTATTTTAAAGTAGATATCCTATATCTAATCACCCAAAAATTTCTTAGAGTTAGTTAACCCTTTGCACTTTGAACCTTAACTAGATCTTACGATTGGTAGAATCTTAATTCATTACTTTTTTTAGATTAAATAGTTGATGCTTAGCTTAAAATAGTTTAGTTATTTAACTTAGTTTATTATATCAATGTGGAATTATTTAGATAATTAAACACTAGCTAACATAGTAGTTACAATAGATTTTTAAAGGTGACGATATTTGCATTCACTATTTAATGTATGACTTATTAACAAGATATAGTTGCCTTTGGTTGGTCTTATATTAGAATTGTAATTATATTTAGAGTAGAGTCAGACTAAAACAAGAAGCATTAAAGAGCTTAAAGAGTACATTTATGAGTGATTTTCAAAACTTTTGTTGCATTCATTGATTTATATTAAAATTTTGAGCCCTAGAGCATTGTTGTGAGAAAGAAAGATGTTATCAATTGTGCATTCTTTCATAAGGGCTTGATAACTAGTTCATTTCACCAATTGAGAAAAAAAAAACTCTCTTCACCTTATTAGAAGAAGATTATAGTAAATTTCTAAGAGAGATTTGGAGGGGTGATGTGGGTAAAGATTATTTACCTAACCACTATAAATCTCACTATGCATTCTCTTTTATTCATACATATTTATATGATTCATATTAAATTACATTAGCATAATCATCATATATAAACTTATTAAATTGATTTTTAGCAGTTTGATAACTTCTAATTTATTCTCTCTTTAGTGCTATTAGGCACCAACAAGTGGCATTAGAGCCAAGGCTTATTCACTATATATATGTTTAGTGAAATATTAAATAAAGATTGTAATGGAAAATTTAAATGCATTAAATTCATCAAGCTAGAAGGGTCAAAAAATTAATAAAGTCCCTTTTTTAGATGGAAATGATTACTTTCATTAGAAATGAGAGTGATATTTTTCTTGATGGTTGAATGTTTCAATTTATAGGAAATAGTCTCTAACGATCCATTCATTCCCATAAAAGTATTAAATGATAAAAAAGTTTCTAAATTAAAAGAAGAATAGGGTCCTCAAGATAAATTAGTGTCCTTGAATAACAAGCCGTATATATTTTCTTTTGTACATTAAGAACAAATGAACTCAATAGAGTTTTTATGTGTGAACCTACTTATCAGATTTGGCAAACAATAAAGATCATTGATGAAGAAAATATTTAAGCTAAAAAAGGTAAAGTGAGCATGTTAACACATTAATATGAGTTATTTCACGTGAAACATGATGAAGCATCTCTAGCACGTACATTAGGTTTATTGATATCATTAATGCTCTCAAAGGCTTAGATCTTTTTCAAAAGTGTGGGAGATAAAGGTGATAACTAGAGAAGAATCTAGTGCTTGAACACATGATAATTGAAAGAATTAGTTGGATTACCCCTTACTTATGAGATGTGGATGAATAAATTGCATGAAGAGGAAGTGACTGTTACAAGAAGAGTTATGATATTTAAAAATTCCATGATGAGAAAAATAATGATGGTGACACCTTTAAAAGGGAGTCCTTAGTAGAAGAAATGGCTCACTTGTGCTTTATGGCCAATGATAATGAAGTGATGCTTTTTTGTTCAAATTTTTAATAAAGGCAATGATTATGATAAAGATCTTTCATATGATAAGTTTATTGAATGCCTAAAGGCCATGAGTTTAAAAAGGAAGAAATTATCTTGAGATAAAAAGGAAGAAATTACCTTCCAATCATGAAGAGGCTTTAAAGCTTTCATATGCATGCATAATTGAGAATGAGAAATTAAATTGTGATATGCATAATATGATAGAGTCTAATAGTGTGATTGCTGTTGATGATGAACATGATTTCTTGCATAAGAATGAGACATTTATAAAGGAGAGTAATGTTCTCAAATAATTACCATTAAAATTATCTCATGGATGTGGAAAGTTAAAGAACATGTCAGGAGTCCAAAAGAACCCTAATGATGGGCGTGGAATTAGCTTTACAAATAGAATTACACCAAACCGTACAAAGAAAATTTTTGTGAGAGGAAAGTATTTACATGAAGAACTTATGCCTAAACCATCACTTGAATATGTCACATAAAAATTTATTCAAAAATCACATGATCATAAATCATCCTCTAGCTCCTAAAGAAAGGGAAAGTTTTGTACACCCATATATGGTTCAAAATATAAAGTTAGAGCTCAAAATATCATAGGTAAGAATAGGCATGACTTCTATACAAACACAAATTAATGCTTATGAATTTACGCCGTATGTTAAACAAATTGGTGCTCTTACGCTAACAAAAAAGAAATGCACTTTATACACCCAAGTTGTTACTACAAAACCTAAGAGAGAATATGTTTCTTATGAAAGAAGATCTAAGAATTCATTAAGACTATGGGCAAGTAGAAAGGTTTTGTTTTATTTTGTTAAAAAAAGGTTGCTGGGAAAACTTTCAGGAATGTGGATTTAAAAATGTTTAGGAATCAACCCCTAATGGACCAAATTTGTATGGGTACATATAATATATTAAGTTCTTTGCCTTGTAGATTAATAATAAAAGGCATCAAATGAATACAAGCAATTGGTATCCCCTTCATCAATATTAAGTGAGGATTAAACAATGGTATTTCTAATGATTAATTTCAAAAGAAAAAATAACAAAGTTCTTAAATAAACCAAGAAGTATATTGTTAAGCCAATTGGGGAAGAAAATGAGGTAGTTAGTGGTACTTAAAGGGGCTACACACTAGCTTTCATATTGATAGTACTTGAGAAAATTGACTTGGCATACATATTTTAGGAAGAAAGCATTATTTCATGTTTACAGAGAGAGAAGTATGGATTGATCTTTGAAATTTATACATTAGAACTAGAAGGTTGATATTTCAATTTATAAATGCTTTGCCTATATGACAAAGTTTTCAACAAGGAGAAGCAAGTTATTTAATTTTCCCTTTTAACACTTATAGATTTATATATCATATATTCTTTTTAATGTTAACAAAAAGGGGAAGAGATTGATGATGCTGAAACTTAATCATTTTATTATGGATTAATTAAAGAGGACAGATTTTGCACGATAGAGAGAATTGGGAATGAAAAATGGAAATTCAATTTGATCTATTGTCTATTTGAAAATATTTTGTACAATTATTTATGTAGATTTTTTGATGATTTTAAAAAGTAGGAGAGAATTGTGATATTTAAACTTGATCATTTAATGATGCATGAATTAAAGGGGAGAATGCATATTACTTTTAAATGAGGGTAACTTATTTATTATAACATTTATTTTCTCCAATATCACTAAATATTTTTTCACCATAAAAAAGAGGGAGATTGATAGACTAAGTGAGGTTCTGATTTACAGTTTTGAAGGTAATAAAGTATGTTACTACTAATATCTTTTATCCTTGTGATATTAGTAAGTTATTATATTAATGATCAAATTCAATGGAAGGAGAAAATTAAAGGATGAAGAAAATGAAAATGTGGAGTACATTTGCAATTCAAGTAAGGAATCAAGAATAAGGGTGAAATAAGCACATCAAGTTTAAGAAAATCGTTATAATCCATTTTCTAGCCTTGTCTTGGTCATTTCAATACTTTAGAGCCCCTTCATATTAATAGGGGCATATTTTATGATATTTTCATATGAGTTTCAATATCATTTCATTCATATTTTGGAGTTTAAATGTGTAACTTTTTCTTTTTTTTACATGCAAATTTTATCTTATGACATAAATACAAGTTGAGCTTGCAACAAATCCACCAAATTTTTTACGTTGTTGCTGGGAATCAAACCTGGGTCACTTGCATGACAAGTGGGAATAATCCCCACTATACTCATTATCAACATACTTTTTATCCTGATCTTTTCTATTCTAATTATTTTGATAATGATTTTGACTTTCTTATTGCTTCCAAGTTAGAGCATCAAGTGGAAAATATAACATCCTTGGTTGAGCAAGGAAAGAGGGATGAAGAAGAAGTTAAGGTACATTACATTTGCTTATTTTTGGGTTATCCTACTTGTATGTGTCCTATATTACAGGACAAGCAACACTGATTTGATTCTCTACCTGCATGCTACTAAAGTCATTCACACTTCCAGCCCTTACCTCCACCTCCACCATCGCCACCTCAAGTTGATGGGATGTCCTTAGAGGAGATTGTAAGGAGTTTGGCGATAAGTACTCTAAAATTCTAGTAGGAAATGAGGAGTCACTTGAAGAACTTGAAATATCAAGTAAGCCTATTAGTTGAAGTCATAGAGAGGCTAAAAGTACAAGTTTATACAAGCCATCTTAGTCAACCAGAGATAGATCTAAGGGAGAAGGTGTGTAAAGTTTCATTAGAGAATGGAGAATCAGTGGAGAACTAGAAAGAGAAGGAGGAAGAGCAAAGGCAGCTAGGAGAGAAAGAGGTGCCAATTTAAGAAATGGAGGAGGACACAACACCTCCTACAGTAAGTGATACATCTTTTATTATTACTAGCCAAGTTTCAATTCATTTTCCTAGTTGTTTGTAGAAGAAAGAAGAAGATGAAGAAGAGAAGAGCGAATAATAGCTGCAGGGTTCTGAATCCTTGATGGAATTATGATTAAGCAAGTTGAAGGGAGAAGGTGACTAGTGGGATGAAGAGTCTCCACACCTATTGCTTAATCAACTAGGGAGACCATCCTAGCAGAAGGGAGATGTCCATAGCGGAGAGTAGGCCATAGAATATAATATAGACACAATACAGTTCCACCTTTTTGATGTTATGAAACCATAAGCTAATTGGGAGCCCGCTCTGAAGGAAGCTGTTGATCCATGGGAGGTTCCACCTTATTTTGATGATGACAAATCAACTCTATTACTAATGTTATGGTTAAGTGCATTAAAAGATAGGTGTTTGGAAGAAATTTGAGTGTATTTGCTTAAGGAGTTTCAATGTAGCATCCCACTCTCATAGGACACCTACCCGACATTCTGATGAATATCTGAGTAAATACCTTACAAGGGTGGCATGCTAAAGCAATTACAGTAGGTAACATACAACATAATCAGAAGGAACATAAACACCAAAATTCATATTTATTAAAATAAATTCCATTTATACATCATCATATACTGTACATAAGCAACAAATAGAACAAAAACATGCTATCTAGACTCTTCGAGACTTCAGCTGACCAACCTCTGATCCATGATCAGTCTGTAAGTACGCAGCTCTCACTCTCTCTACACTGTCTTAAACTAGGAGTCGCGCTCCCTCTGACCTAAAATGTTGAGTGCAGTGAGTTTTCAGGGAAAACTCAGTGAGTGACCATCATCGATGTGCTCACTCTAGTATATAACACAAAACAAATCACATAATCATCACAATTAAAATCGTGTTTTTCATGTGTTTAGCATATCAAAGTATGAT